>CM076570.1:728460823-728732580 GCA_034641835.2 Pinus albicaulis | reverse complement strand
ATATTGAGATCCATAACACCCATGGTCAGTTTCAAAAATTGCCCAACGCTAAATGATAAAAGTTGACATGTTCCTTTTACCTTCCAACTTTGTAACAATATGTTTCATGTGGGCCTTGTTGGGCCTTGTTTTGATCTCTTTTTGCTTAAGAAATACACTTTATTTTGCTACATTATCCATCCATTTACCATCATATTCACCTCACATAGACCTAGAGATGCATAATTAGGTATTTAATATATGTTTTTCAATTATTAAATGTTTTTGTGAAAATTGAAATTTAAGTGCAATTTTGGACAGTAGCAGAAATTCCCGTAATAGCATGATGATTTGCATATGTGCAGGACACTTGGGCTCGAGCTGGATATGTTTCTAGAAAGCTCCGGAACTAGGAGTAACAGTACACCTGTTGGTACACCCAGATTGAGCTTTAATAGGCTCAGTCAAAGGCGGTCAAACAAGACCAGTCTTTATGGAGGATCCCTAGAAACTAGGTCTACACTCTTATTTTATGGGATTTTTCCAGATTATGATGGATATGGTAGATCAATTCGACTTGATATGATAGGATAGGGATATTTATGATTGCTTGAGATATTTTAGATCAGTTTGTTAAACATTTCATCTATTTAAGCCTCACACTTTGAAGGCTTTGACAATTGGAACTGGTATGACTTATTATTATTATTATTATCTTTGAGACTTGAAGACATAATAGAGGATCTGTTCTACTATATTTTGATGTTGCTACATGTTGATTGATTACTTGAAGTCTTGAGTAGCTGAGTTTACTTTCACTGTGCAAGGCAAGGGTGGAAGAGCCCCCACACTGAGCTAAGTACACTTCGTAGTTTTCATAGCTGTAATTGATTTGCTTACATTTATTTCCTGCTTTCATGATTTTGCAATAGTGTTAATGATGTATGTAATCAGTAATCAAGGACAACCAAGACCTCTAAGATTAGAGCCTCCTGATTATTATTCCATGTATCTTAACTTATTGTTTAATTAGATTTCCTGCTTTCATGTTTTCTCAATGATATTAATGATGTATGCAATCAGTAATTAAGGACAACCAGGACCTCTAATATTAGAGCCTCTTGATTATTATTCCATATATCTTAATTCATTGTTTAGTTAAATTTCTTGCTTTCATGATTTCACAATAATGTTAATAATGTATGCAATCAGTAATTAAGGACAACCAGGATCTCTAAGATTAGAGCCTCATGATTATTATTCCATGTATCTTAACCTATTGTTTAGTATTAGATTTCCTGCTTTCAAGTTTTCACAATGGTATTAACGATGTATGCAATCGGTAATTAACGACAACTAGGACCTCTAAGATTAGAGCCTCTTGATTATTATTCCATATATCTTAATTCATTTTTTAGAAATTAATTAAGTTAATTCTTATATTTGTAATATGCATTTCACTCACCATCCATAGTTCATCTTCTAAATTTGACTGTGATTGAAACCCATATACTTTTGGGATGCTTCTAAGTTCACCAACCTGGATTGATATTAAATACTTGCGTTAATTTGCAACAGTAAATTGACCCACCATTTTGGCGCCGTTGCCGGGGAAGCATATTTCTAAATCGGTCAAAATAGGAAGACAAAAAGATTAAAACACAAAAACAACATAAAAATCACCAAAAACAACAAAAACATAGTTTTTATTTCAAAAGTAGTGTTTTCATATGCCTAGAGATAGAGATCAAAAAGGTAGATTTGTGAAACAAAACCCCCCAACAACACATTCATCCACAGGATTAATAACACTAGTTGCTGGAAAACCTACTATAGAAGAGTTAGAAGAGAAACAGAGGTCAAGACAGAGATTAACTTTAGTTGAAAAACAAATTTTGTTAGCTTATGAAGTAAAGAAAAAGAAATCACCTAAAGAACCTCCTCTTTGGAAACAAAAAGAAACACCAAAACAAACTGTCGAACAACTAAAACAACTTGTCCTTGAGCAAATTGTAGTAGTACAAAATCAACCTATTGAATCACTACAAATCTTTGAACAAGAAATGGTTGAAGAGGGAGAAGGATCAACTAGAATAAACACGACTCCTGAACAAAGATTAGAATATGAAAGACAACAAAGGGAATGGAGAAGACAAAGAGAAAAAGAAAGAAGAATTGAAGCGGAAAGAAAGGTTGAAGAAGATAGAAGAACAGAAGCACTTCGAAAGATAGGGGAAGAAGCAAGAAGAGTAAACCAAAAAACACAAGAAAATGAGCAAGAAGATAATAATGATAAAGAGACTACTTTTGGCTTTCCTATTTTAGATGCAAGAGCAATACTTGGAGAAGAAATAAAAATGAAAAATATTCCACCATCTGTATTGCCAAATTTCTATGGAATGTCAACAGAAGATCCTGATGCATTTATGTTTGAGTTTGATATCTTGTGTAGAACATATGGATATACTGATGATACACACAAACTTCGACTTTTTCCTACTACTTTAAAAGCTGCAACCTTAAAATGGTTTATGGGAATAGGAGAACACACTATAGCTTCTTGGGAAAACATGAAGAAAATATTTCTTAAAAAGTATCAAGCTTACTGCAGGGCTAGAGACTCGAAAGAAGACATTTTCAGAATGTCCCAACAAGAAGATGAAAGTTTGGAAGAATATTTGGAAAGGTCATTCTCTTAGTCCAGTCCAGATACTATCCGCACTATTTTTCTAAAGGGTATTAGAGAAGAGTATTTAGATATTCTTAATGTAATATGAAAAGGAGATATTTCTAATTTACCATTTGAAGAAATTTCTGAATTATGTCAAAAATACTCTAGAGGGAGAGCTAAGAGTGGGAAAAGAGATATTTCATCAAAAGCTTCCAAATCTGCAGCAAGTGCAGTAACAAGAGCAAAGATAGGAAGCCTGTTAGAGAATTTTAAAACAGATCTCTTTAGCACTTTGGGTACACAAGTTGATGTTTTAAAAGCTAAGAGAAAAGAAGAGCAAGATGAAGCCTTAGCAATTTTCTGTCCAAAGTGTGGACAAAAACATCCACTCAAAGAATGTCCTTTGCAAAATATACAAGTATGTGGACTATGCACAGAAAATCATACAACAGAGAAATGTCCAAAGTTAAAAGAATTGCAAGGGGAAGAAGTACAAGGAGTAGATTCCCTCTACTATATGGCACCAAGAAGAACTTGGCAACCAAGAATGCCTCAACAGTTCCCTCAACAAAACTTTCAATATCCTCAAAATACATGGAATACACCAATGCCATGGCAGGCTTGGCCACCACAACAATATCAAAACCAACCTTCACAAGGTTGGAGGGGAAATGGTTATGGAAACCAACCGCCACAGCAAATGTATAACCAGCAGTATCAATATCAACAGCCATATCCTCCACAATCATTTCCTCAATATCAACATTTCCAACAACAACAACCCATGCCATATCTAAATCCACCAATGCTAACTCAACTGCAGCAACTTCATCTACCAACTAACCAACAACCTCCTAGACCAACACAATTACCAACTCAGCTAGTAGCATATCCAAGCAATAAGGTGGATAGACCAACATATCATGTGGAAGAGGCAACATATTATCCTACATATTCAATTCTTCCTATAGAGGATGTTCATCTAAGGTCTGGGAAGGTACTCCAAAAAGATTCTCCTCCAATAATTGAAGAGCAAACAGAACAAGCAGAACAAAATGAACAATCTCAACCAGAAAAACAAATTCAAAAAGATAAAGCTATCATGAAACAAACTTCACCATATCCGGAGAGACTTATACAACAGAACATTCCAATATCTCTCCCTGAATTTAGTATTCGGTGAATTGAAAAACACATATGTTAAAATTCCTTTATTGCAGGCAATTAAAGACATTCCAATATACGCAAAAACAATAAAGGAATTATGCATAAAGAAATCCAGTAGAAGAAAGAAGGATCCACCAACAATCCAGGTTATTGGAAGTCTTTCATCTCTCATGTCTAAGAATGTGGCTATTGAAAAATATGTTGATCTAGGAATTCCTATGGTTACTATTTCAATTAACAAATTTTCAATACCAAACACTTTAATAGATTTGGGAGCAGCTATCAATGTTATGACAATAGAGACTATGAAACAATTGAATCTGAACAACATTAGACCTACTACTACAGTTTTAGAACTTGTAGACAGATCCAAACTTGTTCCAGAAGGTATACTAGAGGATATCATTGTCTCACTGAATTCTTGGGAATATCCTGTAGACTTTTTTATTTTGCAGCCAAAAACAAACTTGGGAGGGCATCCCTTAATTTTAGGCCGACCCTAGTTGACCATTGCAGATGCTTACATTGGATGCAGATCATGAAGCATGATCTTTGCACATGGAGATGAACGGAAACATGTCACACTATATCCTCCTGCTCAATCTCCTTCTATATATTCATTACTTGAAGAAGATGTAGAACAAATATCTAAACCTGTTCTTAGTCTTAATCAAGTTTATAATTTCAGAGAGGAGGAATAAAATGAGGACTTATTAGATCTATTCATCTCAAAACCAAATCTTTCAGAGCAGCTTAGGGTGACTCAATATGAAGCTGCTAGTTATCTTCTAAATGAATGTTTTCAGGAAAATTGCACAATACAATCATTGAAAAATACATTTGAAAGCATTTTTCCTGTAAATTCAATTACCAATTCAAATAGCAAAATCATTGAAATTAGTCCTCAAAGACATTTGAATATTGGTAACAATTTACAATCGTCACAAGAGGAAAAGCTAATAACATTATTGCAAAAATATTCAAAAGCTTTTGCCTGGGATTATAAAGACATGCCTGGAATTCATCCAAAAACATGCATACATCACATTTATACTGATAATGAAATCAAACCTGTTAGACAACCACAAAGACGAATGAATCCCATGATAAAAGAAATAGTGAAAGAGGAATTACAAAAACTATTACAGGTCGGATTTATCTATCCTATTTCCGATAGTCAATGGGTTCACCATTAGTTGTGGTAACTAAGAAAAATGGGAAGTGGAGAATTTGTTTTGATTATCGTGAGCTTAACAAAGCTACATTAAAAGATCATTTTCCTTTACCATTTATTGATCAAGTGTTAGATTCATTAGCAAGAAAGAAATTTTTCTCCTTTCTGGATGGATTTAGTGAATATAATCAGATAAAAATAGCATTAGAAGATCAAGATAAGACAACATTCACATGCCCTTGGGGAACATATGCATACAATGTATTACCCTTCGGTTTATGTAATGCACTTGCTACCTTTCAAAGAGCAGTTCTTGCTATTGTTGCTGATTTGATTCATGAGTGTGTGGAAGTTTACACGGATGATTTCACCGTGTATGGTACAACATATGATGATTGTTTAAATAATCTTGAAAAAGTATTAAAAAGATGCATTGAGACGAACCTATCACTCAGCAATGAAAAATGTTTTATGATGATAACTGAGAGGATAGTGTTGGGACACCATATTTCTTCTTCGGGAATTAAGGTGGACCCAGCAAAAATTCAGGTCATTGTGGATTTAACACCACCTACAACACAAAAAGAGGTTCAAAGTTTCTTGGGTTATGCAGGCTATTATAGGAGATTTATTCAAAATTTCAGTAAAATAGCTTTACCATTATTCAAGTTACTTTCAAAAGATGCAGAATTCCAGTGGCCTGATAAATGTCAATATGCATTTGAAAAATTAAAACAATTTATCAATTGCACCCATTCTTCGAGGACCCAATTGGTCTTTGCCATTTCATATTTCAACTGATGCATCTGATACAGCGATTGGCGCATCACTTGGACAAAAAGATAATTAATTCAATTACGCCATATATTTCATCAGTGAAAACTTAACATCAGTAGAATTGAATTATACAGTGACAGAGAAAGAAATGTTAGTTGTTGTACATGCAATAAATAACTTTCGACATTATATAACAGGTTATCAAGTTTATATTCATACGGATCATTCTACTATAAAATATTTAATGAACAAATCCATTACAAATAGCAGAATAACTTGATGGTTGTTATTGATGCAAGAGTTTTATATTACTGTGCAAGATCGAACAGGAAAAGATAACCAAGTTGCTGACTTTTTGTCAAGATTAAATTTACCTGGCGATCCTAATCCGATATCAGACAATTTTCCAGATGAACATTTATTTGCTATAAATGTCAAGACCCCTTGGTTCGCAGATATAGCTAATTATTTATCATCTGATATCTTACCATCTCATTACACAAGTAAACAAAAACGAAGAATAATTAGAGATAGTGCCAGATATAGATGGATCAATGGAGATCTATTTTACACTGGTGTTGATTTAATTATTAGAAAATGTGTAAGGGAGGATGAAATAATAGAAATTTTGAAAGCTTGTCATGATGAACCATGTGGTGGCCATTTTGCAGAGAAAAGGACGGCATACAAAGTACTAACGCTTGGCTACTATTGGCCATCTATATTCAAGGACTCCAAAAATTATGTCAAAAGATGTGAAAGCTACCAAAGAATTGGTAAACCAGTGGCATCCGATCAAATGCCATTAAAGCCACAAGTGCTTATTGAACCATTTGAACAGTGGGTTTTAGATTTTGTGGGACCAATCAATCCTCCATCCAATAGAAAGAAATACATTCTTGTATGTACAGATTATGTGACTAAATGGGTGGAGGCCAAGGCAGTAGTACGGGAAACAGAAGAAACAGTTACATCTTTTCTATATGAAGAAATATTTGTCAGGTATGGAGTTCCTAGACAAATAGTGACTGATCAAGGTGCACAATTTACATCAAAACTTGTTCAAGAAATTACAAAGAATTTCCAAATCAAACACAGAAAATCCACTCCATATCATCCTCAAGCAAATGGACAAGTGGAATCTACAAACAAAGTTCTGGAAAGTATTATGACAGAAACAGTGAACGTGAACAGAAAAGATTGGTCAGATAAATTGAAAGATACATTATGGGCATATAGAATGACTTGGAAAAATACTACTGGTTTCAGTCCATATCAGTTAGTATATGGAAAAGAAGTTCTATTACCAATTGAATTTCAAATACAAACATACAAGCTAGCAACAGAGTTAGGGATGGACTTGTCGCAAGCACAACAAGAAAGGGTTATGCAGTTAAACAAACTAGATGACATTCAACAACAAGCAGTTGAACATACTACTCTAGTCCAAGAACAACAGATTAAATGGCATGATCGATTTATCAAAAATAAAGTCTTTCAGAAAGGAGATTGGGCACTCTTGTTCGATTCCAAATTCAAATATTTCAAAGCCAAATTTACGACTCATTGGCTCGGGCCATATGAGATTGAAGAAATCTTCGATAATGGAGAGGCCAAAATCAAAACAATTGATGAATCATCTGTATCGTTTGTGGTCGATGGACATAGGCTAAAAATTTATCATAAGCCTATATACAAAGAGGATTTTCTAAGAAAAATCTCCATGGATTCTGATCTGGAAATACTGAGATAGCATAGTAATATGCTTTCCAAAACTCCAGTATAAGATCCATAAAATTAAAAAAAATTAAATATATATATATATATATATATATATAAAGTTTGGTTGTGAAAATCCAGGGAACTGGCACAATACAAACTTTCATTCCCATTGGAAAACCAACTTGTTTGGCCAATCTGAATTCTATTTTTGTTTTCCGCTTACTATGGTTTCACTTGTACAGATTTAGCCTCCAAATTTTTCCGCCTTGATGACAAGTCAAAATATCAGTTTGGGGGAAGGTGTGAAATAAAAACTATGAAAATAGTTTTCAGCAGCTGAATGTGACGGAAGAAATTCTCAATTATGGAACATTGTTGCAAAAATATGCCAGAAAGGGACCTAAATATCATTATGCCAGAAAGGGACCTGAATATCATTACGCCAGAAAGGGACCTGAACATTATGTCACAAAGAGACATGAATATTATTTCGCCAGAAAAAAGCCCTGAAAGTTTAATGTATCAATAGGGACCTGAAAAGACCATAGCAGATGTCAACATGTACCTGAATGATAATTATTCAAAAGTGAATCAGTTGCAAAAAGAAATAAAAATCCTATCAAGTCTACAAGAACTGTCAAAAACAATGTCGACCATCATCAATGACGATCATCATCAAATATCGACAAGGGAGTATTGTACAATGAGTAAATTTTTTTTCTCTTAAATTTTCATATTTTTCAAAAAAATTGTCTAGGATTGATAAACTAATTTAAATACTAGCTAATGCATCTTTCACCTACATTACATTTCATCTTTTACCTACATTTCATATTCCCTACTCACATTTTATCATTTATCCATATATATTACTATTTGAAATATTTCATATCCTACCCTATGTATTTCTTAATAAAAAGAACGATAAACAATAGGTCACAAGTTAAACCCATAGAAAAAAATTTGAAACCTACAAAAACCATAAAGCAAAGGTTAGTATTCTAAATTAATTTTAAAAACTTGACTATTGTATTAGTCAATTGTTAAAAAATTTAAAATAAAAAATAAAAGAAATTAAAAAATAAAAATAAAATCAAAACCAAACTTTGCAACTATATGGCGCAATTTAAAACGAAATGGTGAGCGCAAACACAATGCAATGGAAATGATGGTGCATACAAGTATGCATGGATATGATGGCATGCAAAACAAATCATAATACAAAATGAATACAAGCACAGTATGGGAATGATGGCGCATACAAGGTATGAGAAATGCAATGCATGGATGCAAACATGAATGATGGAGCACGATGACATGCAGGCAGAGCACGATTAATATTGTAGGCAATCAGATGTACAAACCATAAACATGAAACGTGAAAGTAATACAAAAGGACAGGCACGTCAGTCAAAGGAGGAACGTGCATGCCAGGTCAAAAAGTCAATGAACGGTTAAGAAATTCAAAAAAAATAAACGCTGTGTAAACAAAACAAACTCATTTCCGCTCTACTTTAAAACCATTTCCGCTCTGTTGTAAGCATTTTCGCTCTTGTAGAAAGCCATTTCGGCCATTTTCAAAACCCATAGATCACTACTAGAGGGAGATAGTCACCATCATCGCCATTGAAAGGCTCAGTGAGGAAGAAGGAGTGTGTATTCAAGCACGTCCTGTTGTATGTAACCACTATGAAAAAAATGCAAAGGAGAGATAAGTGTGAAGGACAAGGGGAGAAAACGCACAAGGAGAAGCCAGAGATATAGTGAGCAAGGGAAATCGGAGTGATAAGAAGCATTCACAACCAGAATTCCGAAAAAAATCAACAGTGACATCCAACAGAAAGCGGAATTCTCTGAAGAAGAGGTAAGATCCAATTGTGTTAATGAATTTCGGGATTGTATCAATCAGTCAAACCCTGAGTTAAAGAAGGAGTGTATTTATTTCGACTTGCAAGCCTATCATGCAAACAAATTCGCATTCAAATAGTTTAAAAACGTGTTGACAAAGTTTTACAAATGCTCTGCCATCAGTCAGTCACGAATTTTCTTTTTGAATGAGTGTGTAAAAGAGAGGATTTCAATGGATTTGTATGAATTTAAAAACTCCAGTTCAACTGAAGAAGATCACAAAATCAGAGAGAAGTCATAAAGGAGCAAGCGCATAAGAGAAGGTAAGGTTGACACATCCTCCTTCAGTGTTTTAGTGCAAAACATAAAATAGAGAAGTGCAATTCGAATGCATGAGGGAAAGTGTTAAGTTTAGTTGTGAATTGTTTTAAAAAAAAACACACTCAATCTACAAATTTAGAACACAAGTTTGTGAAGATAGAATGCAGAATAGATGTGTTTTGACAGAAGACTGAATTGAAGAGAAATGGAGTAAGACAGTTTACCATGAATTTTCTTTTACAAATGATTGATGTTTCTTTTGAATGTACAGTGAATTTGGATGCAGTGTTTTGGAAATTTTTGTATGAAATGAGGAGTGAAAAACTACTGTGTATAAAAAAAATTCATTTTTTTTTACACAGTTCAAATCATTTGCAAAACAGAGGATGTTTTTAAGAGAATACCTTTCAAATTATTTGCAAAATAGAAGATGTTTTTAAGAAAATACCTTTCAAATCATTTGCAAAACAGAGGATGTTTTTAAGAGAATAACTTCCAATTCTTTTGCAAAACAGAGATTGATTTTTAAAGAGAAAACATAGAATTAATAGAAGATGTAACATTAGAAACATATATTATGTTTTCTTGCAACCATTTCTATCAATTTCTTTTTGTTTTATTTCAGTAAGAGTACATTCTTCAAAAGAAAAGAGACAGAGAATTGGTTGATTGTCAAATACAGTGAAACAGAGAGGTGAGCTTACTACCACAGTTATACTCGGTGTTTAATTTGTTTTTATTTGCAAAATGAAATTAATGATAAGGGATGGTCACATTATATGGTTTTCAGAACAAATGGCTTCCAGAGCAGAGCCAAAGGATTTTCAAATAGAACACTGGGGTAGGGAGACTATGAAAAAACTTTATCAGTCAAGGTTGATAAGGTTTTTACAAAAATTCAGAGGCCGCAATGAGAGAGTGACAAAAGAATTTGTCAAGAACTTCACACAAAATGAAACCATGGTAGGAAACATGCATATCTCTTTAAGTCCTGAATATATTTCTGAAGCACTAGATTTATCATTTTCAGGAGAATTGTATCATAAGGGTTTGCATTTTAGAGACAAAGGGTGGACTTTCTTCCTAGATAAAAATAGGAAAGGCTCCTTCAACAAGTCAAAAGGTATTCCTAAAGAATGGTTTAATGAACCATGCTCTCAATTGGTGTTAATAATCCAAAAATATTTCACCTGTGATACTAGATTCAGTGCGGTGCATCTTTACCATGTAAGGATACTTCAGCACATAAAGGGAGACATAAGAATAAATTTGCCTTATTTCTTCTACAGGAGTTTGATGAAAATGGTAGAAAGCATTAAGTCAGAAGCCAAACCCAAAGAAGTTCAATTCATTCACCAGGGACTTATTAAAATTCTTGTAGATCATCAACTGAAGATTAATGGGATAGTTTGGGAGGATTTTCTAGCAGAGAACGGATTTGTAGAACAAATTGAGGGAAAACAAAACTAAACCCATAGAAGAAACAAGAAATATCATACATACATCTCTCTATCCATCTATAAGAGCAAAGAAACAGCAGGGAGCAATGGTATTAGAAAAAGAAACATCCTTTGTGACTATTCCCAGGAGGAAAAAGGAAAAACATTCAGTAGAACCAAAGGTCCAAATCTTGGAAACTTATCCTATTAGGAAACAGTCCACTGCAGTTCTTGAAAGGTTGGAAAAACAAGTTTTTGAGGATGCTTTAGATAAAGATTCATGCTTTGAGAATAATGAAGTGGAAGTTGTTTCAGTTTCTAAAGATTCAAAAGGGGAAGATCAGAATCTTTTCAGAGTCAAAGAGCTTACTGACAGCTTAGAAATAAGCAGGATCATGGAAAGACACTTGAGAGAAGAAAATGAAAATTTCAAACTAACCAATGAAAAATTGGTTAAAGAGAATGAGAAGATTAGTGATGAGATAGAGAAAATGAGAAATAAAAACAATCTTCTTTACACACAGGCTTTCAAGTGGCTTCAGGAGAAAAACTCCTAGAAAGCTAAGTATGAGAAGCAGAAAGTCAAAACTTCCATCTATAAAGAAGAGCAGGGAAAGGACATGGATTCTAGTTTTCACACAGCACAGCATGAGGTTACAGGATCAGGGATTGGGTCAGCATTAGGACTCCAGAGGTCGAAGAGAAAACAGCAAGCATGATGGCATGCTTGATCTTCAGTTTGGGGGAGATGTTGGGCCTTGTTTTGATCTCTTTTTGCTTAAGAAATACATTTTATTTTGCTACATTATCCATCCATTTACCATCATATTCACCTCACATAGACCTAAAGATGCATAATCAGGTATTTAATTTATGTTCTTCAATTATTAGATGTTTTTGTGAAAATTGAAATT
Source organism: Pinus albicaulis (assembly GCA_034641835.2). NCBI lineage: Eukaryota > Viridiplantae > Streptophyta > Pinopsida > Pinales > Pinaceae > Pinus > Pinus albicaulis. The sequence goes on along the minus strand of CM076570.1, from coordinate 728,720,568 downwards.
TAAGTGCAATTTTGGACAGCAGCAGAAATTCCCATAATAGCATGATGATTTGCATATGTGCAGGACACTTGGGCTCGAGCTGGATATGTTTCTATAAAGCTCAAGAACTAGGAGTAACAGTACACCTGTTGGTACAGCCAGATTGAGCTTTAATAGGATCAGTCAAAGGCGGTCAAACAGGACCAGTCTTTATGGAGGATCCCTAGAAACTAGGTCTACACTCTTATTTTATGGGATTTTTCCATATTATGATGGATATGGTAGATCAATTCGACTTGATATGATAGGATAGGGATATTTATGATTGCTTGAGATATTTTAGATCAGTTTGTTAAACATTTCATCTATTTAAGCCTCACACTTTGAAGGCTTTGACAATTGGCACTGGTATGACTTATTATTATTATCTTTGAAACTTGAAGACATAATAGAGGATCTGTTCTACCATATTTTGATGCTGCTACATGTTGATTGATTACTTGAAGTCTTGAGTAGCTGAGTTTACTTTCAGTGTGCAAGGCAAGGGTGGAAGGGCCCCCACACCGAGCTAAGTACACTTCGTAGTTTTCATAGCTGTAATTGATTTGCTTACATTTATTTCCTGCTTTCATGATTTCGCAATAGTGTTAATGATGTATGTAATCAGTAATTAAGGACAACCAGGACCTCTAAGATTAGAGCCTCTTGATTATTATTCCATGTATCTTAACCTATTGTTTAATTAGATTTCCTGCATTCATGTTTTCTCAATGATATTAATGATGTATGCAATCAGTAATTAAGGACAACCAAGACCTCTAAGATTAGAGCCTCTTGATTATTATTCCATATATCTTAATTCATTGTTTAGTTAAATTTCCTGCTTTCATGATTTCGCAATAGTGTTAATGATGTATGCAATCAGTAATTAAGAACAACCAGGATCTCTAAGATTAGAGCCTCTTGATTATTATTCCATGTATCTTAACCTATTGTTTAGTATTAGATTTCCTGCTTTCATGTTTTCACAATGGTATTAACGATGTATGCAATTGGTAATTAAGGACAACCAGGACCTCTAAGATTAGAGCCTCTTGATTATTATTCCATATATCTTAATTCATTGTTTAGAAGTTAATTAAGTTAATTCTTATATTTGTAATATGCATTTCACTCACCATCCATAGTTCATCTTCTAAATTTGACTGTGATTGAAACCCATATACTTTTGGGATGCTTCTAAGTTCACCAATCCGGATTGATATTAAATACTTGCATTAATTTGCAACAGTAAATTGACCCAACATGGACAATGCAAAGTGTTCAAAATACTTGTGGATATTTAGCTTCCACAATCATGCCAGCAGCCTTGCAAATAGGTGCATTATCTGTAATGATTTGCACACAAGAATCAACACCTACATCTTCAATAACTTTAATAAACAACTCACCCATATATTGTGCATCCTTGTATTGTCCAAGTGCATCCACTGATTTCAAGAAAACTGGACCATTCAAGGAAGACACCATGAAGTTGATGAGTGGGTGTCAAGTTGATGAGTGGGTGTCGTGTTGGATCTGTCCATCCATCAGAAACAATGCTAACCCCAGATGTTGGCCATGTTGATTTAATAGGCTCAAGCATTTTATCCACCTCTTTCTTTGCCTTCGTCAACAATGTGGCTCTAAGCTTCTCTGACCCAGGAGGCACATACCCTGATGGAGCCCCTTGAATTAGAGCTCGGTACATCTCAATAAATAGAGGTGAGCGTGCAACATTAAAGGATATGAAGTTTTGATAGAAAAAAAGGGCAATGGTGAGATCAAGCTCTTCACGTTTCTCTTTCTGAAAAATATTATCCATCGGACCAAGTGTGTATAAGCTGCAACTCCACAACTTGGTAAAGCCAACAAATAAGCTTTCACATGGTAATATGTGCTCATGAAATGATTTTTTCAATAGTTGCATTTCCAAGCAACATTGCCTCCTCCCTTCATCTTGTTGCCTGGCTCTTGCTCTCTTGTGACATATTTCCACAATGGATATTTGATATCTTGAGGTTGTTGTCTTCCCTCAACATTTGAAGAGGTTGTTGCAGCCCCACTTCCAATAGATGGAACACTTGCAGACCCTAATGAAATTGGAACAAGAGGGGCATCTCCAATGGGGGCATTCTTCCCCTTCCCCTTCCTTTTCCCCTTCCCTGCTGCCCTTGATTGAGCCATGAATGCTGTAAAAAAATAAACAAAAGATGCACAAATTTGTAAAAGAAATGCACATGCAAACTGAATGCAAAAAAAAGAGAAAATGCACTTACCTGTTGCTTGAATGTCCTTCAAAATGCTCCTTTGCTCCTTGCTCCTCCTTTGCTCCTTGCCCCTTTGTGTTGATTTGTGGTAGCATCAGATGTGCTCTAAGTCTCAAATTTTGTGGAGAGGCTTAGACACATGCATTACAGATAACTCAGAAATTGTTTTGGGAAATTCCTCCCAAAAATAGTTTTATTGGATAAATTAATTATTTTTAATGAAGACCCTAAGTCTAAATTAGGAAATAAATAATTAATTTAAATTGTGGGTGAAACTTCTAGAAAAAGTAGATCAAGTCTAAATGTAATCTTAGCCGTTGATTGGAGATGTAATCTCGGTCGTTGAAGTCTCAACGAAAAGACTATAAAGGAAGGCTTGAAAATCATTTGTAAAATACACCGAAAGGATCAGGTGATCGAATTTTCTGAAGTGAGCAGTGCTCAAGAGGAAAACCACATCTAACTAATTCTTCAGCGCAGTTGAGGGGCAAAGGCAGTTTTGGCAGGAAGATCTACTCCGGGGCCAAGGATCATGAGCAGAGAGACAGAGAAAGACGCAGAGGGAGCAATGCAGTGCTCAAAGAGGTTGTCGCGGGGCCACGTAGGCCCCACACAGAGGCAACGCTGTACTTTCGAGTTTCAGTCCGAATTCAGCTAGGAAATCAAGATTCTGAGTCGGGATGGCTGGATCGAGTTTCCTTAGAGTTGAAAGATCACGCAGAAGGGGTGACACAATCCTTTAGAAGTCCCCACGTAGGCCTACACAGCTACTGCGCAAAGGTAGTGCAGTGGGTGCTGGGGTTTCGTCATTTCAGCTACCAGATCAACGAGGACTTGCAGAGTGAGGTAAAATCACTATTGTTTCCCTGTCGTTATTCTCTGTAACTAATTTGTCCAGTGAGACAATTAGAGATGTATTCAGATATAATTGTTGCTTAATAATAAAACCCTCAGATCTGTTGCACTGGTTTTCCCGCATTGGGTTTTTCTGGGGACATTTGTCCAAAAATAACGGTGCCCTGTGTGTGTTATTTCTTTTGCTCAATTTCCTGTTTCCGCATCTAAATTAATTAAGTGAAGGTTGCTTCCTTAATTGCTTCAATGTTTTTCAGAAGTAATGTGCAAAATAACTTGTTAATGTAATTTACAAGTAGGATAAGTAATTTAGTTTGTTGCAGTAGGATTCCAGATCTAGGACTTGGAATTTTCACATGGTATCAGAGTGTAGATTGTGAAAAAGGAAGAGCAGATCCAGCGCTGAGACGGAGGCCAAAGAGCTGTAGAAAGAAGCAAATTGAATCCCCAGAGGGATTGCGCAGTCAAGGCCAGAAGGGCTGAAATTTTCGAGAAAGTCTCTCCCTGGGTGAATCGACAGAGGAAGGGCTTCCAGATCAGAATTTTGTTGAGCCAGAGGGAGCAATGCAGAGCCTCAGAACAGTGTTGGTGGGACGCAGTTTCTGCAGGCAGATTTTTTGTTTTGCTGAGCGGAAAGTTGTCGGAAAAAGAAGAAGCAGCACAGTGAGGGAATTTTCTTCCTCAGGAAGTTCCTAGCGAGGGAATTTCATTTTTTTTCAAGATTTGAGCAGCAGATCTACAAACTCCAGAAGGAGTGCATAAGCCTGTCCAGTGTTGCGCAGAGGGGGAAGAAGAGGAGCAGATTAGACATTCTTGACAGCCATGGCAGCTCACGAGCTTAGAGATCAGGATTGGTTGGAGGGAGCCTCCAACTACGTGATCTAGAAGGCAAGAATCATATGCCTTGTAGATTAGTACGATCTCAAGCTCTTCGTGACAAGTACGGTAGTTGTCACTATAGATCCAAATCCGCTGAATAAGTACATGGCTGATATGGCGAAGGCCAAAAGGTTGCTCCTTGATGGAGTCAAAGATCATATTGTGTCCCATATAGTTGGCAAGGACACAGCCAGGCAGATGTGGTAAGCCTTGGCAGCTTTGTATGAAGGGTCTTCCGAACAGCGGAAGATGTACTTAGAGCAGAAACTGAGGATGATGCAAATGCAGATGCAGAAAGGGGAGCGTATTGTTCTGTTCCTGTTGAAACTGCAGGAAATCCATGATCAACTAGCAGCAGTGGGAGCCACCCCTTCTCCTACAGCAATGGTGAGACTGGCTCTTAAAGCAGTCTCTGAATAATGGCAGGTGTTTGTCCAAAGCATCCTGGGCAGAGCATCCTTGCCGAGTTGGGAAGAGATGTGGGCTACTCTTCAGCAAGAAGAGCTAAGGAGGGACTTGGCCAAGTGTAAACTTGACGGCAGCAGTGGCAGTGGATCAAAAATGAAGCAGGAGGAGGAAGAAAATGCAACCCTCGGATCCAAAGGGCATCAGGAGCAACAGAAATGTAAGAAAGACGTCTCGAAGATAAAGTGCTTCAGGTGTGGTGAACTTGGTCACTACGCTACCCAATGTCCTTTGAAGAAAAAGGGCAAGGACGGGAAGCACGATCCGAAGGTTGCAACCGCAAAGATTGATGAAGATGAGTATGCCATGAGTGCCCACGCATCTCTGGGAGGGAGATGGGGCGACATTGAGCTATAAGTTTGCAAGAACTTCAATTCGGCAGAATCCTTGAGGAGTCCACTTGTTGGATCATGACCTTGCTACGGTGCCCAAGATCAACAGTAGCAGGCTGGAGGAGTTTTCATTGGGTGCAGAGGAGTGCAGAAACGACAGATGCAGTGGTTAGCAACGCTAAATCTGAGCAGCACAGTGCAAAGCAGTAGCAACGCAATGTTTCAGAGGGACATCATGGGACTAGCAGCAGTCAGAGATTCAACATCGAGATGCATCCTGAACACTTGTTCAGAATAGTTGGATGTTTTTCAGTTGCTTCTCTCAACAGTTGAGTTGCAGTGCAAAGTTAGAAGTGGCAGTGCTAGCAACAGATGCAACATTTGAGAGGGAGTTGCAGTACAGATGCAGTGTTTATTGTGGCAGGTCAGTGGCAGTAGAGTTGCAACAGCAACGCGGTTGTTGGTGGATAGCATGTCAAACATCAACAACGCAAAGGTAGATGCTTAAGAGTCAGAGCAGTGTGCAGCAGGGCATATTTGCTAGAGCACATTCCTCGCTAAGAGGGAGTGTTGATTTGTGGTAGCATCGGATGTGCTCTAAATCTCAAATTTTGTGAAGAGGCTTAGACACATGCATTGCAGATAACCCAAAAATTGTTTTGGGAAATTCCACCCAGAAAGGGTTTTATTTGATAAATTAATTATTTTTAATAAGGACCCTAAGTCTAACTTAGGAAATTAAAATAATTAATGGGTATTAATTTGAAGTGTGGGTGAAACTTCTAGAAAAAACAGATCAAGTCTAAATGTAATCTTAGTCGTAGATTGGAGATCTAATCTCCATCGTTTAAGTCTCAACGAGAAGACTATAAAGGAAGGCTTGAGGGTCATTTGTAAAATACACTGAAAGGAACAAATGATCGAATTTTCTGAAGTGAGAAGTGCTCAAGAGGAAAACCAAATCTAAGTGATTCTTCAGTGTAGTTGAGGGTCAGAGGAAGTTTTGGCAGGAGGATCATCTCCAGGGCCAAGGATCATCAGCAGAGAGGCAGATAAAGACGCAGAGAGAGCAGCGCAGTGCTCAGAGAGGATGACGTGGGGCCACGCAGAGGCAACGTTGTATTTTCGAGTTTCAGCCTAATTCAGCGGGGAAATCAAGATTATGAGTTGGGAGGGCTGGATCGAGTTTCCTGAGAGCTGAAAGATCACGCAGAAGGGTTGGCGCAATCTTTCAGAAGTCCCCACGTAGACCTACGCAGCCACTGTACAGAGGGTGTTCGGGTTTCGTCATTTCAACTACCAGATCAGTCGAGACTTGCAGAGTGAGGTAAACTCACTATTTTTTCTATGTCATTATTCTCTGTAACTGATTTGTCCGGTGAGACAATCAGATATATATTCAGATATAACTATTGCTTAATAATAAAACCCTCAGATCTGCTACACTGGTTTTCCCGCACTGGGTTTTCCCGGGGGACATTTGTCCAAAAATAATGGTGTCCTATGTGTGTCATTTCTTTTGTTCAGTTTCCTGTTTCCGCATCTAAATTAATTAAGTGAAGACTACTTCAGTAATTTCTTCAATGTTTTTCAGAAGTAATCTACAAAATAACTTGTTAATGTAATTACAAGTAGAAGTAATTCAGTTTGCTGCAGTAGGATTCCAGATCTAGGACTCGGAATTTCCACACTTTGCTCCTTGCAAAATCACAAATGTCAAAGTGAAAAAACAAATGAGCCAAATTGACTTTTTAAAACCCGTGGAGGTCACTTTCTCAGGGTTCGTGTCCGGCGAATTGGGACACAATCATGTCCCGATCCGAAGGACATGAGTCCGATTGAATCGTGTCTGATTCGCTGGATTTGGGACACAATGGGGGGTAGGGTCGAATCCGGTTTCATAGCAGAATATTAATGCCATGCTATAAAGATCATTATAATAGATAAGACAATTTTATTATTGTCCAACAAATGACCACAAAAGTAGGTCAATGGAACTGAAGAAGAGTACAATCAGTATGAAATCAACACGGGAGTGCAAATGCAGCTCCTAGAAAACGCTGAAAATAACATAAAGAAAGAAACAGGTGGTAGTGCTGTTGCAATGCACATATAAAAGACCATGGCACAATACAAAATAATCACCTGCCAAGAAAGAATGAGTGAGATAGGAAGATCTGGCAATGGAACTAAACATTTCAAGGGTTAGAGTCTAAACAACTGCATTCAATGAGGAAATTTTGCCTAAAAGTCTGCTGAAAATTGCTCATTAAATGTAATTGCTCTCCTATGGCATGCAAAGTCTGATATTGCCTGGAACATGCAAGATGATTCTGTTATCTGCAGTAGGAATTTTAAAATTAATTGCATCAATGTGGTAATCTAATAATTAATTTGAAAAGGAAAACAATTTTTGGCATAAGAATAATGATCATCAGTCTTAACATCTACCTTACTAAGATGACAAATAGTGCTCAAGAGTTGTGATCAATGAAAATCATAATGAAAATCATAATGAAAATCTAGGAAATACAGGAACTTGGTTGTGAGCTATGATTGACAAATTAAACTGACAATCAAATACATGGTGCATTAAAGTTTCAATCTTATTTTTAGATTTTGCTACAAATTTGAAATTTCATAATTTCAGAAATGCCTGGAAATATAATGACAGATGAACTTGGAGAGGACTATTGGCAGTTCACATTTTCATAGAATGGTTGGAAACATGCACAAACCTGTAAGACAACATTAAGAAAGCAGTTGTTGCTCAGATTCTGAAGCCCTGGTATTGTAAGCTCCTCTGCTGGAGAACATTGAGTAGAATTGACAGCTCGAGAAGAAATACAACTGCCCATCCACTGGAAGGGCTGAGAGATTGTGGGACCATACTTATAGGCTAAAACCACTCCCACGGTTCCCACTCCAACCAATAACGATGCAAATGCATTGTGCCGACCCAGTCGTAGTAATCCTTTACATGGGAAAAATATAGGTGTTTGATACATGCCAGTACCAAACTCACGTAAATTGCCGTCATTCATGAAACATGTTTTCAGCATTTTCAAATTTATGACCTCGCAACACTAGGCTTCACAGTTGAACACCCAATGAACTTGCCCTGAAAATTGTAAGATGCCAGCAATAACCCATTCAAATTAGATACTATTACAATTAATTTGTCAACATACCAGTCAAAATACTGGATAATTAAAACGCAGATTACACATTAGTAATGAAAATGCAGGTGGCACTCCAAGGATGACTTGCCTGCTTACTACACGTGAACCTACCAATTCTACACTTGAAATAAAAGTGGCCTTCATTATCTGAACTTGTGAAACAATATGATTATATTTCTATGAGCTACTTAATAAATTTATCTGGTTTGACTGGACAGCAATGCAGGATAAATGGAAAGAGAAAACTTACTACAGAAGTTTGACACGTTAAAAAGAAAGATCTCTTCATGCAGATATAAAAAGGATAGCACAATGCATTAAAGTATTGCACACCTCTTATTAAATGCATCACTATTTTCTATTAATTAAAAATATATATATACCCAAAGGAGTCAAATCCAATGGTAAGGAATGAGAAGTTTCTCACCATTGACCAGAATTAAATTCCCACGAGGGTTGTTATAGCCCCTTAAGGTTGCCATGGAAGCACCTAGAAGTAATGATCGAACATGCTAGTCTTGCATTGCATTCCTCCTATATATATAAGTGGACCAAAGGCCAACATATTGCCATACTTAAGACCAGACAATATTAAAAAATCATAGGACACAAGCTTGACCTAGATGATGTTCGAATATTGTTGATGAAGCATGACCCTACTTCCATCCAATAACCCACAATTTTTTTGGCAAGTGAGCATTTAATTTAACAAGAGAGTGGGAGGAAATTTCCCTGCTCATCTATAAACAAATGTCATTGTGCACAAAAAGGGGTATTCCCTGAGCTTTATAACCGTGGGAATCAAGCTTGACCTGGATCAGGTCCCAATACAATTACCCAAACATGACCCCATTGCATGGGGTTTCAGAGGACCATTTTTCATGACACCTGACAAGATGACACCTATGGACTTTCTATGAACTAGTTTGCAGATAGGCATTATCATGGTGTAGATGTTTTCTTTGGTGCTACCCTTTATGTGGCATTCTTGGAGGATGACTTGGCATAATAAGTTTGTCATGCCCTTTCACGCACATTAGCATATTTGAGGGATTCGTTATGTTTGTACCATTGGTAGAGGTTGCTTCAATTGTGTATCATGGATCTTTGAACATCATCGAAGCCCTTTTCTCCTATTGGATTATTGCTGGGGAGATCACTTTGTTATTCCCCCTTGCTCATGATGTTCTAGTAACTAATTTCACATGTTTGTGTATAGTGGGTCCATGTCTTGTTCTTAGTTGTTTGTATCTTCATGGTGGGGTGTTCTCCTAGTGTTTCACCTTTATACACTCATTTTCATCACCATTTCCCATCGTTTTACTTCGGTATCTTCCATATTTCAACACATTACCACTTTACACCTTGGAACAATCTGTGAAAATTCCTATATCTGACATTCTTAGGAATCCTACTACAATTATCTGAGTTTACTTCTCCTATTATGTAAATTACATTTACAGAATTAATTCAGAAAGTATCATGAATTATTAAAGTAAACTACTAAAGCAGCCTACACTTAATTAAATATGATTCTGAAACAAGGAAATTGAGCAAGAAATCAATCATACATAGGACACCTTTATTTTGGACTAAGTCCCCGGAAAAACCCAATGCGGGAAAACCGGTGCAGCAAATCTGAGGGTTTGATATTATTAAGCAATAGCAATTCTTGAATACATTGTTGAATACCTCAAGGATTATTCAGTTACTAAGAGAGAAATACTGGCAGAAAGAATTGTGAGTTTTACCTCACTCAATCACTGGAAAATCCAGCTGATCCGGACACTGGAAGAGCTGCCCTCAGAGATCTCTACGTAGGCCCTGCGTCACCTCCTCTAAGCACTATGTCACCCCAGTAAAAGATCGATCTGACTCCCGGAATCTCAGATCTTGGCTTCCCGGTCTCACACCCCAACTCCCAGCTTCTGGATCTGATCCGACAGCGAAATCTCGGAAATCCTCTCAGCCACTACATGGCTCTACGTTGGCTCTGCGTCAGCCTGTCTGGCTATGCGCTAGCTGTGTTGGATGTCTCTCTGCCTCTCTCTGTTGATAGTTCTCTGACTGAGAAAATCTCTCTCCGGAAGCTACTCTGCCCCTCACTGCACTGAATCACTTAGATCTGATCTCCGTCCAAGCAATGCCCCGTCAGAAGAATTCAATCTCTAGATTCACTCATTGTGTCTTTCCAAATGACCCTCAAGCCTTCCTTTATAATCTTCTCGTTGAGAAATCAACGACCGAGATTAGATCTCCAATCAACAGCTAAGATTATAACAAGACTTGATCTTCGCTTTCTAGATCATTCTCACTCTGTTTTATTAATACCTTTTAATTATTTAATTTCTCTAAGTTAGGCTTAGGGTCCCCATTAAAATAATTAATTTTTACAATAAAACATTATCCGAGTGGAATTTTCACAAACGGTTTCTAGGTTTTTTGGAATACCAGTGTCTAAGCCTCTCCACAAACTTTGGGGCTTAGAGCACTTCCTATGCTACCAAAAATCAACACAATCCACATCTTATACACAATTCATCCTATTCTCATTCCTAGAGGGCACATGAGTCATTTCGTCCATATTTATATAGGTTCCCCTTCATAATTAACCTTTCATTTGCCATGCTGCATGATTTCACCATTTCTGCATCTAAACACATCAAAGTGATTTGGGATATTTTTATTACTGAAGAATCAAACCCAAAACTTAGTTGAGTGTTACATTCTTGACCCATTTATATTCATATGTTATAAACCTTCCCTGAGGTCTCGTTCCCTAAATTTTATCTTAAGATGTTCTAAACAGTGTTATAAGAACCAAGCTTAAACTAGCAAAATTGGTTAGTTGACCAATTTCAAGGTCATACCAATCTAGTTCATGGTTTTGAACTGGAAATCATTGGTTCCATACCAAACCAGTGAGCTCCCGCAGCAAGCCACAGTAAAAAAGGTGAACGCAGAATTCTTGCAAAGATTTGAAGAATATAATAAAAACTTCACAAAGGTAATTGATAAGGTCGGAACATGGGCATTATTGGATGGAGTAAAGAAAAGATTGCAGATCTAAAGATGATAGAGCAACAATTGAAGACCAAGAATTCAGCCTTACTAGCACAATTGTTCAACATAATTCCATGTCCAACAATGACACTACACGAAGCAGCAAAATATTTGCCGATGCAAGGGAGACAACTCTTGCTGAAGATGGTTGTTTCCTCAACAAAAATAAGGGGTGTCTAGGCAATGGATGTGTTACACACCAAAAGTGGGTGATCCCTAGGAGAAAAAATTTCTCCCAACATCTCTTCCGACCAAAAAGCCAACAGCCCCTACAGCCAACTCTAGCCGATGATGATGTGTCGTCCATATCTCTGCCACCTGCATCAGTCATATGTCTTCTCACCCATCTCACAGGAGCACATGAACAAAGGTGGGCTTCTGATCAAAAGGTACTTTATTCATTTTGTAATCGAATGCTTATGCTTGTTTGTATCTGGGCTCTTGGCATGGATTATGGGGTGACCTGGAAGGAGGGGTTTTGATCGTGATCTTGTTCCATCACCTTAAATGGGGGGTTAATCTTCAATCCTAGTCCAGTGGAACCTCCCCTAATGGAGGAATGGGTATAGGAGGGGCACTACTTAGGAAGCCCTGATTGAGATAGCATGTTCCATCTATCCCCATTCCATCACTTTCCATCTTACATTACAAGTCCTATGTGTAATGTTCCAAAAAGGAAATAACAGTGATAAACAAGCAAAATATACATACAACAGTGAAATATTTAAACAAAAATGAACACCCACAATGTACATCGGAACTACACCAAAATTCAGCCATTTTATTATATATGGAGAAAAGTACAATGCATGAAATGTGTGCACCTGGGCTTGCCAAAGCAAGCTAGACAATCCTGGGTGAGAAAAATGATACCCAAATGCAAAGGAAAGGCTTCTCCTTAATGTTTTGCGTTGGCCCTGGAAATTTTGCAACTGCTGGCTGGAAGAAACCCCTGTTTGAGCCTCCAAAAGTTCTGAGAAAATGCCGCCAAATTAATCTTGAGCTCTCCACCAAAAACCCAGAAACGGTTCGGGAAAATTCTACTAACAACTTGGGACCCAAAATTTAAGCCCACTTCTCTTAATTGGCTGCAAACTAATTCTGTTGTTTTGCGGAACCGAAACTCCAAAAATTTTGCAAAATTAGGAGCAGACTCCTTGACCCCTGGCCGACAAAACCCAAAAAGGAATTGGGCAATTTCCGACATCCTGAAATTACCCAATTTTTGGTGCTCCGCCCTTCCTAGGAGAAACTGCGTCCCCCACACTTCAGCTGCTGGATTTGGCACTTGGTTCTCCTCAATCTGTTGTAGAACTGCCCTAGAAATTATCTTCGGAGTGGTGAGTGGATTTCCTTCCCAAAAACCCGCAAAAGCATGAAGTATTCAGCCCCGCGAATTTTACCCAGTGTCACTACTGTGCAGGCCCTAGAGTGGCATATTTGGCTCTCACCAAAGTTGCAACTTCCAACCCTGAAAATTTCCACAAATGCTAGACCAACCTAAGGGAAATTTCTACTAAATTCTCAGGCCAAAACACCCCTTTTCTCTGCCTCAACTCAGTGGTACGATTTTGATCCCTACGTCCTCCTTGGAGATCGAATTCGCTGAGAAATGGGCTGATGTAATATCCCAAATGGGAAAATAACAGTAATAACAGGCTAAACGATATTAAGGAGACAACAAAACAAAAACTGATATCAAAACACCAACGGAGCCATAGCATATTGTTGAGCCACTTTATTAATTTGCTAGAAATGAATACAATGGAGGTGTTGGAATGAAGGCACCTGGGCTTGCTCAAGGCAAGCTAGAGAAGCCCTCTGAATCAATGCTGAAATCCTTCGCTGATGCTATGTTGTATGGCTATAGCTCTACACTACAATATGCTGGAAATGTTGCAACATCTCCCAAAGAAATGCCGCTAGGGCCTGCTACACTACTCAGAAAATTTCGAGACTTTAACCTCAGACTCTACTCAAGAAACCCACAAAAACCCACAAAGGAATTGGCCAAATGTTGACCCCGGAGTTTCAGCCCAATTTCCCCTAACTCTTCTAGCTGCTAGCTAAGTTAGGATCTCTATTTGACACCTCAAATCTGCCCAGAAAATTCTGCCAAATTAATCTTGGCTTCTCCTCAATAAACCCAGAAAAAAACCCAAAAAGGTCTCCCTAAGCTTGACCCCAAAAATTGGCCCTCTTAGGCTTGGCTCACTACACTGTTGTGTAAATCGATCCTCCTATAAATCCTGTTGTTGGAAGTCTCCAAAATGCCATAAAAATCCCTGTTAGGAAGCTCCAAGCCTCCTCGCCAAATATCAGCTGCAACTCCCTCTCTTCTCACCTCCCGAAACAACCAAATCCTCTCTGCACTGTGTCCTCCACTACGCAGTCTCCTCCTCTGTGTAGTCTAGAATTGGCTACGCTTCCTCATGATGCTACTAATGGAAATTCTCCTCACAAGGTGTGGAACTCCGCTCCTGAGTGGGCACTCGAAGTCCCCAGAGGTAGAGGTTGAGATCTCCGCTAGAAGATCTCGTGTGCTAAATAGCGCTGTAGACTTAGCTCTTCGGCTCAAGCATGCTCTGTCAAAATGACAAGAAGAAAATAGTTGAATGAATGAATGTCGAATGAGTATTCCCTTCTTCCTTTTATCCACTGAGGCCCAACGTATGCCTTGGGTCCCACCTTGACCTGCGCTGCCTCTCCTTAGCCATTCACGTCCTGCCTTCCTCTAGCCAATCTCATGTTGTCCTTTTCGTGCCTCTTCTACGCTGCCACCTAAGGCCAACTCAACCCCACCACTAGAGCCTCAATTTTCCCTTAGGGACTTTAGGAAAATACTTTATTTGGCCTAATTATTAATTGTGGGTCCCCTACCCACTTTATTTCCACCCAACATTAGGATTTGCCAAAATTAATCAAAATTAATATCCCAATCAGCTGACTGCTAATTTGGGGATATTACAGTCCTCCCCGCCAAAAATTGCTTGTCTTCAAGCAATGGCTGAATAAACATCCTCTCTAGATGATGCTCCCCACTGTCACTGCGAAGTTGTGCCAAGGTCCCAAATGTGCCACTGAATCATCCCTGACCTCTACATCCCCTAGATATGAAGGGATCCCTCAATACCCAAATCCCAAGCCATCATGTCCAACATGAAGCTTCCCCTGCTCCACTCACCATCCTACCCGGAACAAGTAGCAGAATCCCTCTGAACATCATCAGTGAGTTTCCCAACTCCTCATGAAGTTTCCCTACCAAATAGTCCATCCCACGCACTCCTGAGAGTAAACCCTCAAAGATACCACCTAATCCCTGCAGAAATAGCGTCTCGCTCACATGAGGCCCTCTTGCTATCATCCCGCTGACCAACCTGCTATACTAATGAAGTCCCCCACTCCATCAGTGACTCGCTAAAACCCAATGGAAGATCTACATGGCCTCCCCATGTAGTATACAGCTCACCCGTATAGGTTATCGAGTTGTGTAGAACTGTAATGCTCGGGTCCCCTGCTAATCTTGTAGAGGTGCCACCATGTTGTTGTTGCGCCACTTTGACTATGAGATACCCCGCATCATGCGCAGACTATATCCCTCTCTCCTGGGCATTGTTGAGGAAAACCCCACCCCCACCCCGACTCCAACGCCCGATCCTCATCCCGTACGGAACTGTACGGGATCCACCGTACGAAACGAGAATCCAAATTCCCGAAACGCAGATCGGCAGAAAAAATGAATCCTGGAATTTTTGAAGCGTCCCTCCTGATCTGCGATTCCGTACGCCGAATTCACGTTTCGTACGACAGATCGGTGTACGGAAACACCGCACTTCGGAGGCGGATCAGTACGGATGGCAAACGCTTCCGTACAGCGGCGTACGGATCCAATATGCGCACTCAAAAAAAGCGATTTTTTTTTTTTGCTTTAGTTTGGTTAGGGGGTGAGTTAGTGTTGATTTAAGGATAGGATGAAAAAGATAAAAGCTCACTTTCACCTCTCATTTGCTCACTTGTGTTTTTGGAGTGCTTGGAGAAGAGAGGAGAAGAAAGAGTTGAGGAGAGCTTGGAGGAGTGAAGGAGGAGTAAAGAAGGGCTTCCATCTACAAGAGCTAAAGAGGTAAGTGCAAACCCCAAACTTTATCATTTTTTTGTCATTGTTTTTTGTATTTTCTCTCCTCCCTCTCCTACACTTCCTCATTTTTTCTTCTTGTTCATTTATTTGCAGGATGTCCACCACCTATATTCATATTCAAAGATGATGTTTTTTTGGCTTCTATGTATCATTCCACTCTTGGTTTTCATGATGATAAGGGGGAGTAGAAATAGAAGAGAAGAACATGAAGAAGAAGAACATAGTGGTCCCCATATGAGTGACCGAACGTATGATGAGGAGGAAGGGTTTGAAGAGGAAGGGGGTGATTTTGATGAGAACATTGAAACACTAAAGGGGAAAGCTGCATTGACACCCTTGTCGAACTATGTGACCAAACTTGAAGGGGGAAAAGGTGGTGGATGTAATATTTCCAATTAGCGATAGCTAATTGGAAATATGAATTTTGACCAATTTTGCTTAATTATAGTCGGAGCATGAATAAAGTGAGTAAAATATTAATTAACTCACTTAGGATAAAACACTTTCCTAAAGTCCACATCAAAATTAAGAGAGTGGGGCCTAGTGCCCAAGTGGACAGCGTAGGAGAGGGACGCAGACCATGTGGGCAGCGTGGGGCCTACTTCACGCAGATGAGGGAGACAGCGTGGGCCAAGGAGCACGTGGAGGTGGTGGGGCCTAGAGAGAGAGAGGCCCAGCGTTATAAAAGGGAGGAGAGCCCCCTCATTTGGTCATTCATGTTTATGCATATTGAGCTAGTCATTTCGACTTGGAGCACGCTGGCTGTTTAGCTTGTCTGCAGTGTTGTTCAGTACATCGGTTGTCTCCGTTCAGAGATCCCACCCTTAGCCCCGGGAGACTTCGAGTGCTTGCTCAAGTGAGGTATTTCCATCAGCATTTCACAAGAGGATCGAGGTTTGCATTCGTGGAGGAGCAGAGCTTTCAGAGACTGCGCAGTCTTGAGAGGGAGGACGCAGTCCATCTTGGGGGAGCTCCGGATTGGCATCATTTTGGGGGATCCAGGCTAGAGGATTGAGCAAGGGGCCAGCCCTTGCCTATTGGAGGCTTTTAGCAGAGTGGGAGGCCATATTTTGGAGGATTGCATTCAGCATCAGCGTGGCCCTTGGGAGGATAGCGAGATCCTCAAAGGAGGTATTTTCGGGGGTCGACCATTTCAGAAACGCTCTCTGGGCTTTTCTGGGTATTGTGAGTAGAGGCCGATTCCAGAGTTTCAACTTTTTCTGAGTAGGGGAGCAGCCCCAAATACTCATTTTGTTCCAGCACTAGCAGCAGCACGGCAGTATTCCAACAGCTTGGACGCAGAGCAGAGAGCGGCCATTTCCATTGATATTCTGAGAGTATTCCTACACTTGCCTGGTGCAAGTCGAGGTGCCATCACTCTGATCATTTCTTGTACTCATTTCTATTTCTCAGTATAATAAAATGGCTTAGAATTCTCTCTATTTCATGTGTATTTGCTTCATAATCTATTTCTAGCATTTTATATCTTGTTGTATGCTTTGTATTACTATCTATTTCCCTTTCGAGATATTACAGTGGAAGCTACAAGTCTTTGTGCCCTCATGGTTGTCATGGAGGAAAACCATATAATGGTTCATATACCCGTGTGAGGAGGCATCTTTGTGGGGTGATGGGCAGTGATGAAAAAAAAGGTGTTGTGGGGATAGCAATTTGCCCAAAGGTTTCAAATAAACAAAGAAGAAAATACATCCAAATAGAGGAGGTTGCACAACAAAAAAACAAGAAACAAAAAACTCAATCTGAATCAAGTGCAACCTCTAGATTTGGTAACTCATCTCCTCATGGTATTTCTACAAGCTCTAGAGGTAAAAAACAATAGGGGATTTCCTTAATGTTGTTGGGAAGGATGATGTGGATGGAAAGATAGTCTGATTTCTTTGCGCTTGCGGTGTACCATTCAATGTGCTTCGCTCTCCCTATTGGCATGAAATGGTAAAGGCCATCAATGAAGCCGTAAAAGGATACAAGTCCCCCAACTATGAGAAAGCTAGAAGAGTGTTATTAGAAAGAGAAAAAGGAAAGGTTCAAATAGCTTTGACACGTTTTACAAATGAGTGGGTGGATAGTGGGGTATCCATTGTATCAGATGGGTGGACAAATATCAGAAACCAACATTTGATAAATGTTCTTGGTGTTTCTGCTAGTGGTGCAGTGTTTATTACATGTCATGACTCCTCCTCTGTCAGTGCAACATCCCAAAACATTGCAAATCTCCTATTGCAATCAATCAAAGATGTTGGTCCTAGTAAAGTGGTTCAAGTGATCACAAATAATGCAGCAAATTGTAAGGGAGCAAGAAGAATTATTGAGCGTACTTATGCACACATATTTTGGTATGGGTGCTTGGTGCACACATTGAACCTTTTGATGCATGATATTGTGAAGCATAAAGAATGTGGGTGGATTAATGAGCTTTACAAGATAGGGAAGCAACTCACTAAATTTATCACGAGGCATACAAGGGTAAACTACTTCTATGGGACTTACTCCAAGTTGCAGTTGCTTAAACTTGCAAAAACAAGATTTGCAAGTTATTACCTCACCTTTAGGTGGCTAGTGAAGGTGAGACAAGCCTTAACTAATATGGTCACCGCTGAATCATGGGAGGAAATTAACACTGATAGAGATGGTGCTAATGTAGCCAAGGACACTATTCTTGACATGTACTTTTGGTCACAGGTTAAATATGTTTTACAATTCACCAAACCAATTTATTACATGTTCAAGTTTGCAGATTCAGATCGACCAATAATTGGGGAGGTGTATGAGCAAATGGATAACATGTTGGGGCAGATTAAAGACATTGTTGAGCCTAGAGATATCACCTTGTACAATTATATTCGTGTAGAGGTGGAAAGACGATGGGATATGCTAAATGTTCCATTGCATGCATTAGCATATGTTTTGACACCTAAATACTATCATACGTCATGGCTTTCAACACCAGCACCTGGGGGGGGGGCAGGAGAAAACAACACCTAGATCTAGAGGTTCTAGAAAAATGTATGCCTACATTGACTAGATTAGTCCCTGATAAGGAGGAGTCTGCCTTGGTACGAAAAACAGTGGAGCAACTATATGCTTTGCACTGGTCCATTTGGGAGCATGCATGCAATTAGAGATCGAGAGACTTTTTCTTCTATTGAGTCGTGGAACATGCATGGAGGTGCTACTCCAATTCTACAGACTTTGGCATTGCAGGTGCTATCACAAGTGGTAAACACTTCTTCTGCAGAGAGGTGTTGGAGCTCTTATTCTTTCATCCACAGTGTTAAAAGGAACAGGTTGAGTTTAGACCGGGCAGAGAGCTTGGTTTATGTTCATTACAACTTGTGATTGTTGTCCCATTACTGTAATGATGCAAAGAGTAATAAAGACCTTAAGGTTTGGGACAGGTATCCAAAGAAGGCCAATTTGGAGGTGGAGTGTTGCGATTAGAGCAATTAGAGGATGCTATTATCCATGATGATGATGATCGAGTTGACATGCCACCCCCAACTGGTCCCTTGCTTCCTAGGTTCCATGGTTCAACACCAACAGCAGGGGCTTCGTCTTGATCAATTCCAATGCCACAACCTCCACAGCCACCATCTTCTTCATTGCTACCAGGCCCACCACCACGTACTCTTCGTTGGGAAGAAGGAGAGATTAGTAGATATATTCACAATTTACTGCTTTTGTCATAAATTAGACTTGTAGGCTTGTTGTGAATTTGAACTTTTTTGTCTTGGTGGTGGCCAAGTGGCCTATTTTGTAAACATTATTATTTGAATTTTGGACATGACTAATCTTGACAGTTGCTCACTTGCTAGATAATATGCTTTATGTTCTATAATATGGTTAAATGTTTTATGTTGTAAAATATGCGGCATGCTTAAATGTTTTATGTTTTATAGTATGCTTAAATGTTTTATCATGCTTAAAAATTTGATGTATGTTTGTAATTGCTAGAATCTAGAATCTAGATGGTTGATGCTCGAAAAATTAATTATTGATGTACAATGGAATCATGGATGTCATATCTATCTTGATTTATGTAAAAATATACACGTTTTCATGTCTTCTACAACTAATTTGGTATTTGGGATGTTTGTTTTGAATATTAATGCAAAAAAATATAACATATATATATATATAGTAGACACTTTCGAAACGCTTCGCTTCCTAAATTTTTTGAAAATGAGGCTTCTGCATCCATGTTTCCAAAAAACGTCCTCGCTTCGTGCAACGTTGCTCCTGGGGCCTTGTGGCAAAAAATCTGTGAAGGAAAAGCTCATCTTGCCCGAGTGTACTAAACATGGGTACTAAACGTGGCGTCTCCAGATGCTCAACAAGATCCTCATCGATCCTAGGTGAGCTGCATCCCATGGTACACCTACTACTCCTATCCATATGTCTCTTTGGAGGCAACGCTCCAAGAGCCCACTGCTTCACATCATGTGACACTGCATACCACCAAGTATCACCGCACTCCTCGACCTGCCACTGTATGCCGCAACCTATACCCCTGGCAACAGCTATACCGTTTTGTACCATCATGTGTCCATCCTACGTCGCCGAACCTGTCACTCCCCACATGTACTCAATGCGATGGGAAGAACTCCTACTCCACAACATAGTCTGACATACTACAACACACCCACATGCATCTCCATGCCCATCTACAGACCACTGCCCAATGATGGATGCTCCTACACATCCCAGGGTGTGATGGCCTAAGGTTGTATCCATGTGCATCGACCCATACTCGATCGGTACCATCACCTCCACTGCCGCACCACCATACTCTCCAATGAATGGACCTCCCTTCCAAATCCTCCCTGAGGGACCCAAAACGGGACCTCCTGGGTACCAAGAAGGACAATCCTATCGAAGCCCTTCGGTGTTGCCCAATACAGTCGCGAAGAATCCCCACGATACAAGGCACCGTGTTCGTGCCTACCAATGCCCTCCTTGTCAAACTCTCGCGCAGTAGTTGATCATCCGGATCTCCGTGTGTCAACTTCTCATACCAAGACAACTCAAGAAGTTTGCACTTCAACTGCACACTAGTCGCTGAAACCCACCAGTGGAGTGCAGTTATTACTCTCGTTAGGGCTGGGACCACCCCCCAGTCATAGTCAACCGGGCAGGCCTGGGAGTGATAGTGTCCTTACCAGATTCAACAAGCCATCGTTTCCGATAACCCTAGTGCCCGAGTTCTCATTGTTACACTGTTAGGTACCATCTCCATAACCCACTCCCCCGGGTACCAACTCGGAACCTCTCGCCATCCAACCCCAAGAGAGGAATCGAATGTGTGAACTCCTGCACCTAGAGCAACCCTGACATGCAAATGCTGCACCCTGTGCAACTCAGGTCGTCTCATCCCACTATCCAAGTCAACGCATGAGATCTGGACTAGGTAGCTCCGTCTCTCTCTCTCCAATGGCCAAAGGTGACCCAATCGTGCTGCTAGCCACATCTATGTATGCCTGAAGGGGGCTGCTCCGATGCTCCAATGTGCCCTCTAGTTGTACCATAAGTTGCTCAGGTTGAATCATCACAAGTGACTCGTCATCCTGAATATCTCCCATAGAGTCCCCTGATACCACATGCACACTGGAATACGAAACCAGCCTACTGTCATCAACTCTGCATGACTGCTCATGCTCCCCAGAAGCATCCTCATATGACCCCATGGACTCATCCAAAGAAGAGTCCTCATCCTGACATACAGAGGGAATGCCCTCCTGCTCTACCTTTGTATCTCTTAGTGCCTCATCAAAGGTGGATACATCTCCTGGCACCTCACCCATCTGTTGCGTGCGGTTGTCATCCAAAAACTCGGACACGACTCTGGTCATCACCTCAATGGATTGGTCTACTGGGGTAGGCTCTACTCTCTCCACTAAGATGTCAACCGACACAGTCAAGGAAGTCTCCAACAAGGGTGAGTCCTTCATCACACTAGGTGTATCTACGAGCTCCCCACAATCATGTGTGCCCTCATCCTCCAAGTGCGAGGTAGCCATTTTGATGGCTTCCCCCTCTGTTATTCGGTCAAGCTGGAAAGAGCTATGCAACTTTTCCACCCGATCCCAAGTTGTGCAATCAGTGGATCCATCATACGTGGGAAAAGGTGTCCTCCCAATGGTACGCTGCAACTCTGAACTCTGCATGCTAGACCCCCCATTGTTTCTTCCTTCTTCATCCCGCCTAAGCTAGCAGTAATCTCTAAAGGACAAAGCCACTCTGAAGTTTTCCCCCTTGAATTGCCATTCTGAGAAATAATCTCTCATGGGTATATAATCATGCTGCCTACCTTGCTCACTCGGTATTGGAGGTAAGAATGTAGGCATCATGATCCTGGTTGGCCTACTGAAGGCTGGTGGGTGAGTGGTTGGTAAAGGGTGGTCACACTGTTGTGAGACCCCTGAAGTCTCCCTAATTAGGAACTCATGATGGATGCTCTTATCCTTATTCTGTTTCTTGAGTCCTTCCAACATTCCCTTCTGTTCTTTGGCTAGCCGCTAAATCATTTAGGGCCTTTAAGATGCTACCAAATGTTGATTCCCCTTTGCTCCTCGACTCCCCCATATTTGCCACCTCTACTACCTACCCTCCTTGTTCATAGGAAAATATCCCCACTGCTAAGCCAAGAACGAAGCTCTCATACCACTGTAATGTCCCAAATGGGAAAATAATAGTAATAACATGCTAAAAGATAGTAAGGAGACAACAAAACAAAAACTGATATCAAAACACCAACGGAGCCATAAAATATTGTTGAGCCATTTTATTAATTTGCTAGAAATGAGTACAATGGAGGTGCTGGAATGAAGACACCTAGACTTGCTCAAGGCAAGCTAGAGAAGCACTCTGAATCAATGCTGAAATCCCCCACTGATGGTACGCTGTATGGCTATAGCTCTGCGCTGCAATATGCAAGAAATGTTGTTGTTGCTCCCAAAGAAATGCCACTAGGGCTTGCTACACTGCTCAGAAAATTCCGGGACTTTAACCCCAGGACACGACACAAGAAACCCACAAAAACCCACAAAGGAATTGGCCAAATGTTGACCCCGGAATTTCGGCCCAATTTCCCCTAGCTCCTCTAGCTGCTAACTGAGTTAAGATCTCTATTTGACACCTCAAATATGCCCAGAAAAATCTGCCAAATTAATCTTGGCTTCTCCTCAATAAACCCAAAAAGGGTTCGCCCAAAGCTTGACCCCGAAAATTGGCCCTCTTGGGCATGGCTCCCTACACTGTTGGGTAAATCAATCCTCCTATAAATCCTGTTGTAGGAAGTCTCCAAAATGCCACAAAAATCCTTGTTAGGAAGCTCCAAGCCTCACCACCAAAATCCCAGCTTCAACTCCCTCTCTTCTCACCTCCCGGAACAACCAAATCCTCTCTGCATTGCGTCCTCCCCTACGTAGTGTCCTCCTCCTCTGTGCAGTCCAGAACTGGCTACGCTTCCTCCTAATGCTGCTGATGGAAATTCTCCTCACAAGGTGTGGAACTCCTCTCCTAAGTGGGCACTCGAAGCCCCCAGAGGTAGAGGTTGATATCTTCGCATGAAGAGCTCATGTGCTAAACAACAGTGCAAACTTGGCTCTCCAGCTCAAGCGTGCTCTATCAAAATGACAATAAGAAAATAGCTGAATGAATGAATGTCGAATGAGCCTTCCCTTCTTCCTTTTATCCATTGAGGCCCAATGTATGCCATGAGTCCCACCTTGACCTGCGTTGCCTCTCCTTGGCCAATCATGTGCTACCTTCCTCTAGCCAATCTCACATTGTCCTTTTCGTGCCTCTTCTACGCTGCCACCTAAGGCTAACTCAACCCCACCACTAGAGCCTTAATTTTCCCTTAGGGACTTTAGGAAAATACTTTATTTGGCCTAATTATTAATTATGGGTCCCCTACCCACTTTATTTCCACCCAACATTAGGATTTGCCAAAATTAATCAAAATTAATATCACAATTAGCTGATTGCTAATTTGAGGATATTACAGCTGAAAGGTACCACAATCTTCTACAAATTTACCTCCCATTGAGTTCAAAAATTACTCCTTAGGGTGGCACTCGAAGTCCACCAAAAGAGAGGCTAGAATTCCCGCTTGGGAATTCCTTGTGCTAAACAGCGCGAGTTGTCTTGGCTAAGCAACGCAGGAGAACTAGAGTTGACTCGTAAAATGATCAAAGATACCAAATGGTGGCATCCAAGCTCTATTTATAATAGTTCGCTCTCTCTCCCTCGGTGGTCCCCACCTTCCACAATTCTGCACGCCTTCCTCTCCCTCTCTCTCTTCTTACTAGTGTGAATTGCTCCATTGGGTCAAATTTCCTTCTCTTGTGGCCCCCACATTCCACTAGATCTGTAATTTTCTATTTCTCTTCAGTCCCATACACCAAAAATGTCTCTAATGCCCAGATTACAAAATTGTTCTATGCTTAGCATCTTCCCAATAAATTCCATCAATCTCATCAAATGAAAAATCAAAATTGGGGATATTACACTATGTTCCACCTCCATTCTTCGACTTCAACTAACCATTGGTTCTCTGAGATTTGGCACCCATACATCCTCATACCTGGGTAGGGTCCAGAACTTGGCCCTGGGAGGTTGATGGAGCTAAAAAAAGAAAAAAACAAATAATGGCCACAAAAGAAATTAAAGAGAGAATATCAAAATGCAAAAGATGGTCGAGACATACACATTAGCACGTGGACAAAAGCCTAGCATGAGCTCTACCTCACCCTTTATGGCCATCACCCAATTCTTAAGCACCATATTGCTCTTATACATCATGAAAAAGGAACCCTTGCATGTCCCAACCCATGATGGGCAATGAGTTGCATCATCATTAAGGGAGTAATAACTGTTATACATCATACAAAGCAAGTTCTAACCCTTTGAGCTATGAGCAGTAATACAAAAGAAAAAAAATCAAGAAAAAGTAAAAGGCGCACAAGAGGGGTGGAAAAACAAAGGTCCAGTTGGTAACTCATGCATCCACAATTGCTCCCTCCTCACATCTATGCACTCAATATGTGGATCCCCACCATGCTAGTCCCTTTGGCCATGGCACTAGGCCATTAAGACTTCTCCCCTTTGTAACCATCATTGTTCACATGACACCTATTGATTGAGGGGTGGATTGAGGAAATGTCACTTCCCCTTGGTGGCTAGAAACACCTAATAGGGTTGTCCTTTAGCCACTCCTACCTAGGGAGGTATCACCATGGCGAGTTCAAAGCCCCAAATTTGGAAGGGAATCCTTGTTTGAAGTGTCAAATAGCCCATTACTTTCAAGATTGGTCCATTTAGATGCAAAAATGATTATCATACCTGATGATTTGTTTATTTCACTAGACTTTGTGATGTGATTGTTAGGTGGTTTCACAGTCGAAGCCTGGCCACCTTAATTGGTACCAGGATCCCAGAGGAGCATATTGACACCCACAGGTGAGGTGTTGAAAGCCATGGGACTCCATGCAGCAGCAGAGCATAATATACACCCTTGGGCACCTACAACACCCATAGCATTTTGGCACTTTGCCTTGCATTTGATGATTTTCGGGAAGATGCACGTGGACCCAACATGCCCTTAGTTGGCCTTAGTACTTTGTGAGGGAGAGCAGTTGATCCAAGGCCTAAATGAGGATGGTCTCACCACTTGAGACATGGGAGGGCTAGCACCACCTTGGCAACCCTCAATGTTGGAGGAGAGACAGACACTATGGCCATTTGGAGATCCATGAGACCACATGCAATTTGGGGCCCACAATGAGATTTTGATAGAGACCTATGTTGAGAAATGTAACTAGTATCAGTCTTTATAATTGTATTTGAGTCATGATGTAATGTATTTGTCAAAATAAAGAAAAGAAAAATTTTATAAAAGAAAAATTATCTATGAGCATGGGTTTCATGCCTTATTTATTTTATTTCTAGGTCAAAGCCTCCATTGAAAGCTTCTAGGGTTGAGTCATGAGTCTAGACCCTTATTGGGCATTTTGTATCAAAGAAATGAAATTATTTTGATGTAATTGAGTTATTTATTCCTCTGCCATCAAGTCGGCCTGCCTACTGTTCATGTCGGCCTCAAAGAACAACCTCCAACCACTATATATAGCAAATGAACTTGACCTAGTTTGGAAGTATGCAAGAGAAGATTCGATCTGCAATTGTAAAGACAAGAAGAAGTGTGAAGAGTCTATTATAGAAGGACTACTCATTACACGAAGGAGACCAAGTGAAGAAGTAAATGTGTACCTACTCTGTCACATGTGTGAAGAAAAGGTCTGTAATAGATCAACGAAGATTGCAATTCTGAAGGTGCAGTGCAAGCTTCAAAATTGCATAGTAGGCCAAGACTATTGTTGCCTTGTTTCTAAGGAGCAGACTTGTGTTGACTTGTAAGTTTGATTGATCATACTGGGAGGTTGACTTGATGGATGGAGGAAAGTCTTGGTCAAAAGGTCTTGGTTGTCTCATTTGATTTGGTTCTTGGAGAAGAGAAGAGATTTTTAGGTTTTCCCCTCGTAGAGGGGCTTTGCCCTAGTTGAGAGCCTACATCTTGTGTCCTTAATCTTTATGTTCATGTTTTGGCAGTTGCTTGATGATAAAAAGATAAACGAAAAAACTTAAAGAAGATAATAAGATGATAAAGAAATCACAAGTAATTATCAATATGAGAAAATATTTTTGCCTTTATGATTTTCCAACATGGTATCAAAGCAAAGGTGAAGGAGAAGGGGAAAAGGCAGCTAGAAGATCACCTTTGTGCAAAAGAAAAGGGGTTCCAAGTCTAAATCCTAAAGCCGAACTATAAAGAAACAGTGTCAAGCTTTGTAATAAATTTTTGGGCATATCCTTAAGTTATTGTTTTTGTGTCCTTATTAGAGCTTGAAGGCCGAAATGAATAGAGACCAAGAAACCTTTCTTTTTTGAGATCCAAAAGGCTAAATTACAAACATAGACAAAAGTCGAGAAGACTGTAATAGAGATCAAAGTTATGTATGAAAGAAACGAAAAGTTATGAGCATAAAATTTACCACGAAGATCCAAATTTGTAATGTTCTATGCATGAGCTACAAGGGTGACCTTAAGTGTCTATCAGTTAACAAAGAAAAGATCTAGGATCGAACTGTATAGAAGTTGTGTTAATTTTGGGCAACTAGGTCCAAACTCCATAATGTGATGCTCAGATGACGATGCCAATAGTTTTATTGGATTCCTCTTTCGGAGAGATGCAAGATCGATCCAAAGATCATCTTGATCGAATGAGCAAAACATGTATTTTGAATTTATTCCACATGTGCAAGGTCGACCTGATTTATCCCACATGCATAAGAGATGTGTCACACACCCCCACAGATGCCTATATATTGGAGAGACTTGGAGTTCATTTTACACACAATTTGTGGAGGCATTTTCTTCTCTCTTGGATGGTGATGGAGCAGCATTCTTGGTTCTGTGTTTAGGGCTTCTTGGTGGAGTATTCTTGATGAAACGTCTTGGGGTTGTGTGACATATGTGGGCTGCTGACCTTATGAAGACTTTGTTGGTTGAAGCATCATGCTGATCGCTGTAGCGCCACCATTCTTTATCTTTGTTTTTGGCTTGTCTTCCATCGATCTATCGGTATGTTCTATCTGCATCTTACTTCAATTATGCCCTAGTTGGTTAAAGTATATTTGCATCTTAGCATAGAACATCTACATAAATTGACATGGTATCAGAGCTAGGAGAAGACAACGCCCAGCTTATGAAACTAGGGCAGCGAGATGTGGGTTATTCTAAAGGCAAATAAGGGTGTCGTTAGCCTCAGAAAAGCTGTGTGGTAGGTCGCAGGACATACCACCACAGCAAGTGACAGCATACAGTTTTAATGACAACACATATTAAAAAAAAAATGCTGGAGGTGACAGCGTAAGGGCAGTGTATGTGGCTGGTATGCTGAGAATACGTGGAACAGCATATCATGCCCTAATCTAGGCTGTCACAAAACCTTTTTCGACACGCCTTTTTATGTAAGATACCCAGCCGCAGCAAGTCATGTCTAGGTAAGGCTCTAGCCGCAGCGACTAAAGCTTCATTCCACCTGTCAGGACACTCATCTGGTTGTGCGATCTAATTTTTGGAGTATATGCGGCGTATCAGCCTCCCTGCGGACTTAGAATTACACTCGTTGGTAGCCGCGCAAGATTGTTAAGTAACCACTGTGAAGTCGGGTTCGGGTTTAAGAAAGAATAACAATGAAGGAGGCCGAAATAATTCGATGACAGATACAGGCGAGTTCGTGAATTTTTCTGCTGGACGACGGTGGTTTATTCCTCCCCTATCCTCCAAGACGATGATGAGCAATTTGTGTGAAGGTCGTTTATCTCAAAGCAAATTTTGGTATCTAGCATAATTTTTTATTTTTAAACAGTCAAATTGAAGTGCGAGGATGAATTTGCCTGGGAATAGATAAATTAAAACTTGAAATGTTGTGTTCAGAAAGGAAGTCGGGATGATGCAGCAGTTAAATTCTGTCTTGGAGAAAATTTTATATATCTAAGCATCAGATTCAATCGCAATTATCAAGAAGATCAAATAGGGTATTCTTCAGTGGTTATTTCTGTGGAGATTTTATTAATCAAAGTCTGGCATTGAAGTTCGATTGAACGAAAGTTCTGTTTGGCATTGGTATCCCTCGCTCTTACAGGACCCTTGCATATAACCAAACTCATTTTCTCTTTCACATTGGCTCAACCTCTCGCATGGTTTTCTTTGCAATTCAATTGTGGTTGTTACTATAGCTCTTGCTCACTGTTAAGTATAACTGTATTTATAGTTATATTATGGTCACATAGTCTCACATGTCATGGATTTAATGTACATGTCATTGAATGAGGATCTGAAGAAGTCAAGCATACATCAGTAATAATCTTTATAGTCTATCTCCGCAGCACGCGGTTCCTTGACTATTTCAGTGGCATACATATTACTCTTTGTGGCTCGGGTTGCCTATAAGGCTCGTACATTGGCACGTAACCTTGCATAGTGACACGTGCAGTACCTCAATCTGTTCATAATATGGCTCACTCTATACACATCGATATAGACACCATTTCTATTGGCATCGATATGAGCATCATTATATCAGTTATAGCACATCGCATACAACAATAGCACAGTGCATCTAGTCTCGACATCAATTATGGCACATCACATAGACAGTGATACCTATGTTTACGAAATTCATATTAGCAGTAAGCTTAAGATAGTGATGATGTAGCTATATTTGCAGTTCTAAGCTCCGTTCTAACTGTTGAATGTTGAAAATTGCAAAGATTCATATTGGAATACATCTCTAAAGAATGGCTCAAGAGATCTGGAAAAGCGACAGCGAAGGGACCAACAAATCCCATCCTTTGCGCTGATAATTGTGAATTTTTGCTCTAAATGTTTCAGAAATCTTGTGCTCAAGCCAGCGAAAGCTCTCTTCTAGTAGTGCTGTAAGTCTTCAACAGCGTGTGCAAATAGCAGATCAGTTGGCAAGGTCAGCAACACTTCAACAAGGAGAAGGGACCTCTTCAGGAGAGCAGCCAAATCCTCCTACTAACCAATGCACTTACTGTAAGAAACGTGTTGGACTGACGGGTTTTAAGTGTCGCTGTGGGGACATTTTCTGCTCCCTGCACCGTGATTCTGAAACAACATTGTGAAGGACTGTGATCTTTTCAGACTACTGGAGAAGGTTTGTGGTAAAAGGTTCAGACTTTTAGTAGAGGAGATAACTAAAGCATTTGAAGTTTTTTTTATAAATGAAACTTTGGACTGTGAAACCTTCTTAGGCCTGTGGAAAAGTATAAAGCTACAAGACTTCTGATTGTCCTCAGACTGTCCAGTGGGGCTCAAACCCTTGACTATAGCAATCCTGAAATGCAGTGATAATTTTGTAGTGAATCTATGATGGCTCGGTGAAGAATAATATAACTGTAGAGTTGTCACATTATTGTATAGTTGCTTTAGTGACCCCGTTATATCTCTGTGGAGTCTCTATCAATCAAGATCAAGGATAGTCGTTACACTTTGCATACTTGAACGATGATAAACTTGAAAGTGTGAACAGTGAAGTTTTTGGAGCCTTGGTCAGTCACATATTTGGAGTCTTTGGAACCATGGTCAGAGAATCCTGTAAATTTTGTGAACAAGAGAAATATGATAGTGATGTATATGATGCATGACAGATATATGGCAGTATATGGCTATGATTCTTGTATGGCCTTGACAATGGGAGAATAAGATTCAGGCCCATCATTACAAAGCCCTCTCCAAGTTGGTGTCTGGGATGCCCACATTTTCATGAAGGCATTTGAAAGCATAGGGGATATTTTCTTCAATCCGCAAGTGTCACAAAGACATCTAATACACATTGTCTTATCTGATATGCTTGAAAGGATGTTCTCATAGATGTCTTCTCTCACAAGAGAAGCTGGCATTAAGAGGGAGACTACAACCGTATATGCTCCTGAGCTAATATCATTGCTAAAAGAAAGAAGACTCTCATGGCTCAGAGACATATGGCTTCAAGGGGGAAATTCTGGAACAGCAAGAAGCCATATAAATACCAGAGGTATCTAGCTGCCATGAGTACAACATGAAGAAGTTGTAAAGCATCAAGTCTGGAAGGATGCAATACACTAAGAGTACGAATCCATTATGAAGGATGATGTCTGGGATATGGTCCCCAGACCGCAGGACAAAGCTGTTGTCACCTCGATATAAGAACAAGCATGGATCCAATGAGAATGCTGAAAAGTACAAGGCAAGATGTGTTGCCTAAGACTTCTCTCTAGGAAGGCATTGATTATGATTGCACCTGTAATCTATTATTACCCTTGCTGCTACGCAACGTCGAAATCTTCATCAAATGGATGTAAAGACCGCCTTTCTGCATAGTGCGATAAAGGAAGAGGTGTATGTAGAGCAACCTCTGGGTTTCAAAGTCCAAGATCGAGACACCCATGTTTGCAGGTTGGCTAGCCCCCAGGGCTTGGCACGAGAGGATAGATAGCTACTTGATGTTGATCCGAACCTTTACCTGAAGGTTGATAGAGAAAAGACTCTCATTCTGATGTTGTATGTGGACGATCTCTTCCTGACACGTGTGGCCCCTCTCATTCATCAGTGTAAGAGGGAGCTCGCATTTGAGTTCGAGATGGAGGACCTAGGACTGATGCATTACTTCCTAGGCCTAGAGGTCTGGCAGAGACCTTGCAAGATTTTCCTTTCTCAAGGAAAATATATTGTGAAGCTGCTGGAAAGATTTGGAATGGTGGACTGTAAGTCCGTATCGACATCGATAGAGCTCAACTTTATGAAGTTGAGTGGAAATATGGTTGGGCCCGTGCTAGCAAATCCTACTGAGTATCGTCAACTCGTAGGGGCCCTGATGTTCTTAGGGAACATCCGTCCAGACATATGTTGTACAGTGAACACTTTGAGTCACATGGTTGATCCTCATAACATTCACTGGGTTGGTGCCAAGAATCTCTTGAGATATATCTGGGGCACGATAGACCATGGGCTGAGATACACTGCCGAGAGTTTGAGACTCCGTGGATATACTGATGCTGATTGGGCTGGCAGTGTCATGGATCGCAATAGCACATCTGAATGTTGCTTCACACTTGGGTCTGCTTCGAGCAAGAAGCAGTAGTCAGTAGCTTTGAGCACCGCTGAGGCCGAATACATTGCAGCATGTATGGCCTGTTGTGAAGACACTTGGTTGCGAAAGCTCTTCAGTGAGTTGTTCGAGCATGTGTTAGATGCCACCGTTATCCTTTGTGATAACCAGAGGGGGATTCATTTGTCAAAGAATCCCATGTTCCAAGATCGATCCAAGCATGTTGATGTCTGGTACCACTTATCCGGGATATGGTACAGCGAGGCGCCGTAAGGCTCGATCATATAGGAACTGATGAGCAAGTCGCAGATATTCTCACAAAGCCCTTGGGGAAGGTCATGTTCCTAACCTTCCGTGAGAATCTTGGAATCATGGAACGACCCTATTTGGAGAGTCATGTTGGATGATGAGCTCTGGGAGCTCCAGGGGGGCTTTGGGGATAGCTTCTTGGTGTTATAAGCAACCACTGGGCTAGGCTTACCGAACCTAGTTGGTGTGCTTCCACCCCACCGTGATGATATTGAGTTGGTTTACCTCTCTCTGATCTGTGCCTCGTATGCATCCTACCCATGGAGTTTCGGACTCATGGGAAGTACCTCTCATTTGGCCAATGAGGTGGGAAATGTGAATAGAGACCATAGCAAGACTGATGGACGCATCGGAGATTGTCGTACTCTCTATGTCTAGGATGGCACATGTCCAACTACTTGATCTGGGATCAAGTCTAGCGAGGTTTCGGACCTTCAACTGACTTCGGGTCAGTGAAACTAACTTCGAATTAGTATATGACTCTCTCGAGTCCAAGTAAGGTTTCGGAACTCCAACTGATTTCATATTAGTTCAACCAACTTCGGTTTGGTAGGTTGACTCCTTTGAGTCCTATAGAGGTTTCGTACCTCTGAGCTGACTTCGAGTTAGCCGAGAGTGATGTCTTTGTGACTCACCTTTTGCTTTGAAATAAAGAAGCCAGTGAAGCAACTTACGGCGGGATGACGCACGATGTTTGGATGGCACTAGTGGATGGTGTTCTCCCTAGTTGAGAGGGAGTGTTAATTTTGGGCAACTAGGTCCAAACTCCATAATGTGATGCTCAGATGACGATGCCAATAGTTTTATTGGATTCCTCTTTCGGAGAGGTGCAAGATTGATCGAAAGATCATCTTGATCGGATGAGCAGAACATGTATTTTGAATTTATTCCACATGTGCAAGGTCGGCCTGATTTATCCCACATGCATAAGAGATGTGTCACACACCCCCACAGATGCCTATATATTGGAGAGACTTGGAGTTCATCTTACACACAATTTGTGGAGGCATTTTCTTCTCTCTTGGATGGTGATGGAGCAACATTCTTGGTTCTGCATTTAGGGCTTCTTGGTGCAGCATCTTGGTGGAGTATTCTTGATGAAACGTCTTGGGGTTGTGTGACATATGTGGGTTGCTGACCTTATGAAGATTTTGTTGGTTGAAGCATCCTGCTAATCGTCGTAACGCCACCATTCTTTATCTTTGTTTTTGGCTTGTCTTCCATCAATCTATCGGTGTGTTCTATCTGCATCTTACTTCAGTTATGCCCTAGATGGTTAAAGTATATTTGCATCTTAGCATAGAACATCTACATAAATTGACAAGTTGTCTAGACCAATTTAAAAGGATCTACTTTAAGAGATACAGTCACCCCAATTTTGAAAGGTGTCGAGATCCCTAATGAGAAGAAAGATGACTTGTGGATATATATAAGAAGAGGTTGAGCCTCCATAGTGTCATAATAACAAACCTAAAAGGATTAAAAGGGAATCTCAGTATTTGCCTATTTTTGAAGAAACTATTCTAGAAATTGTAGTAACCCTAACCAAAGGGTTCTAATCTCATAGCTATATCACTCGTGTAGAGGATCTAGTCTACATCCTTTTGAAGTTATATTGAAAATCACAAAAGGGACCAACCTTATTGTCAAGAACAGTGAAAGGAGAATTATATTTGAGGACCTGTAGTAGCTACTACATCTTACCTTAAAGTTGAAAAGGAGTAGTGGAGTTTTGAAAAGCATCTTTGCTTGACTGTTTGAAGACCCATTGAAAAAGACAGTGAAGAAATCACTCAGTACATAACCTATCATTAAAAGAACTCGTTGAGCAAACTTATCTCAAGGAAGCAGTTTACAACAATTCAGTGTTGAAATATGTAACTAGGTTCGGTCTTCATAATGACATATGTAATCATGATTTTATGTATTTATTGTAAAGAGAAAAATGAATTTATTATTGTTGTTCTTGAGGCATGGGTTTCATGCTCAAGGGAAAATTTATTTTTTAAGTCAAGCACCCATTTAGTGCTTCTAGGGCTTGTCTTTGAGTCAACAAGTCATAAGAGTCATTGTCATGTATGAAAGACTCTTTTGGGCACGTTGCATATTGTAAAGAAAAATTTATTTGAGTCAAATTAGAGTCAAAGACCCTCCAAGACCTTGTCATGGTGCCTCAAGCAAGTCGGCCTACATGAAAGATCAAGGCAGCCTCAAGGAAACAATTCATACCCCTAGAAAGCCTATAAATAAGAAGGAACTCGGCCTCATTTGGAAAAACAAGAAGCAAGTTCGAACTCCTCAAGGAAAAAGCTGGAAAAGGACGAAAAAGAAGAAGAAAAGTGAGATCGAAGTTTTTGGGTTTCTCTCTCTCTTTCTTGTGTTAAGGTTTCTAAAGTTGTTGGGCAAGTCGAAGTGTTGGAAAGTTTTTGTGCAAGTCGAAGTGTTGGAAAATTGTTGGGAAATTCGAGGTGCTCGAAAAGTTGTTGGGCAAGTCAAAGTGCTAGAAAGTCGTTGGGGTCGACGTGGCAGAAGAAACTGTTAGTTCAAAGTTGCAGAATAAACTGTTGGGGTCGAAATTGCTGAATAAGTTGTTGGAGTCAAAATTGTTGGAAAGAAAGCTCATCAAGGAGAAAGGTTGACTTGGTCTTCGAGGGGTCTTTGTCAAGGGTCTTAAGTCTTAGAATTCATCATTTGAAGATTTTATAAGAAGAGAAGAATTTTTGTGGGTTTTCCTCTCAAGAGGAGAGGTTTTGGCCCTGGATGATCGCCTACATCTTGTGTCCTCTTGTCTCATTGTTCTTTATGATTTGGTAGTTATTTGATGAATAATAACACTAAATATAATCAAGAGAAAGAAGCAGCTAATTAAATTAAGTAAAAATACATCACAAGCAGTTATCAAAATAAGAGAAATTGCATAATCTAGTTGTCCTAGATTTCTCAACATGGTATCGGAGCTAAGATGGCAAGACAAGGAAAGGCAACTTGTGGAAGGGCCGTCAAAAGAAATACCAAAGGTCAAGGCATCAAAGAGGACATCGAACTATCAAGAAAGGTTACAAAAGGGACAAGCAATCTAAACAAGGACCATTCATCACATCTCAAGGATCATCACATCTTGTTAATTTTAGATAACAATGGTATGTTCTATGCTTAGAGCAATTTAATTCAATCTTTCTTATTAGCCCAATTCAATTTCCTGTTTAGCAATCACATTAACATTGACAGTAAATGTTGATAGAACATAAACAAATAACCAGAAGACAAGCCAAGACAAGAGGACACAATATTTGACGGATGCCAGGGAAAAACCCCAATGTGGGGAAAACCCTTTGATCAAATCTTCTTATTATTCTTCAAATTCAGCAGAGAGAGAAAGTACAATTTACAAATTTCCTTTAGTTCAACAGCAATCAACAGGATGCCCTAGCCAGCGAAGTAAACATTGGTCAATCCAACAATATTTCTCCTCCAATGAAGCTCGTTCAAACTTAGTCAAACTCGGCCTCCAAAATCAGTGAAAGTCAGCCCAAAACAGTTCGGAAAGAACTCAGTCAAACTTGGTCAACACTACAGTCAAACTGCCCTAAAATCCTCGATCTGCGTGCCAATCAATGTGGCCTAAAGAGACCGAAATTATGCCCAAGAAAACAAAGTCAAAATGTCAAAGTTGACCCAAACTCAACGTTGGTCAACGCTCTGTTTTCTGCCCTAAAACCAATCCGAAAATCACAGTTGTTGCCCACACGTGTGAAGAGGAGAGAGAGACTTCTTGAGGCTATACGAACCAATGAGGGAGGAGAGATGATGTGAGATGAGATGATGTCCAAATTGTGAAAGTTTCAAAACAGAAACACTACTGCAGTGTCTTGATCTACTTCGCCTACTTGTTTCATTAATTTAACAAGTTATTTAACTGAAGTATTCAAAAAAATATTAAAGCAAATACAAACTGCAGCCTACACATCTACAGATCATTTACTGAACATCACGCACATATGACAAAATTACACAATTTTCTCTGACAAATGTCCCCAGAAAACCCAATGCGGGAAAATCGGTGCAACAGCTCTAGAGGGTTTTATTATTATGCAGAATCTGAATACAACAATCTGGGCACCAGAAATAATCTACCCTACAAAGAAATTACACGGCATTTGTACCTTTCACTCGGAGACAGAAAATATGGCTGAATCACACCCTCAATCGGGATTTTTAGATAACGAGCCCTTTCTGGCCCACTATAACCCTCAGCGCAGTCTTCTCCAGCCTTTGCGTCAACCCTCTAGCCCAGCGCAGGCTGCCCCTGCGTCACTCTAGAAGGCACTGCGCTGCCTTTGCGTCACCCTATGCGTGGCCTCTGCGTCAGCTTGGCTGGGTTGTGTCCCTCTTGCTGGCCTTTGCGCTGCCCTGGTACGATGTTGCCTCTCTACTGTTGTATTCTTAGCCTTGGATCAGATCATCCCTTGTCGATCTCTGCCCCTCACTGCACTGCAAACTCACTTTGAATTCCTCAGCAAACCCCGCCCCATAAATTCGACGTAGCTTCAGTGCTCTGCAATGTGTGTGTGTGTCCTCCAACTGACCCCAAGCCCTTCCTTTATACTTTTCTCATTGTCAAACCAACAGTCGTGATCTAATCTCTTATCAACGACTAAGATTAAAAGAAAGCTTAATCCACGTCACTTAGAACATTTCATCACATGTGTAATTTAATTCACTTTAATTTGTTTAATTTCCCTAAGTTAGACTTAGGGTCCCCATTAAAAAATTTAATTATTTGAATAACTATTACATCGGATGAAATTTCTCCATACGCTTTCTGGGTCTTAAAGATCTCGTGTGTTCCAGCCCCTCCACAAAGTTTCGAAGCTAGAGCACACCCAATGCTACCCCAAAATCTCAACACTCCCTCTTAGCGAGGAGTGTGCTCTAGCAATACTTCCACACTGAAGCATCACCCTGATCTTGGCATCGGTCTCCGCGCTGCTGATGCCTGGCTTGTTGCCCTCCATCCACTACGTTGTTGCTCTTTGTACTGCTGCCCATGTCACTGCCACTGACACTACTACATCCGTACTGCAGCTCCCTCTCAAATTGTTGCATCATGCTGCCCATAGCACTGCCACTGCTAACTGCTGCACTACAACTCAGTGGTTGAGAAGTAAGCAACTGAAGGACCATCACCCAATCACTTACAAACAAATCAGTTGGGTTGCATGATGCATCTCATCGCTGAAGCACCCTCTATTGCTGCTCTGCATTGTCTCTCTGAAGCACTGTGATGTCTGTTGCACTGCACTGCGTAAGCACTGCCTCTGCGTTGCTGAAATCCCATTAGCCTTTGTGTTGTTGCTTCCACGTTGTTGTTGCCTCTCCTCTGCGCTGCTCTAGACTTCAGCGTCCCAGCTCTGCCTCTGCTTCTCCATGATCTTCTGCACCCACTACTCCAGTCATCCTGCTACTATCTTAAGGCTCTCGTAGCTCGTATGTGATCCAAGAGTTTGGGCACCACAAGGATCCTGCCAACATCTGTAGCTGCTCTACAAATCAATATAGCCCCACTTCCTTGGTTCATGAGCACTCATGGCTACGTCATCGTCACTGCCATCGTCTCCTTTTGCTATTGCTGCCTTGGAATCAGAAGATTCTTTGTCCTTCCTCTTAGGACAAGAACTGGCGAAGTGTCCAAGTTGACCACATTTAAAGCATCGGACCTTTGATAGGTCCTTCTTCTTCCCTTACTGCCTATGTCCCTTATATGCAAGGGCTGCATCCTCCTCCTCCTCCTCTTTCTTTACTTTGACTCCACCGCTGCTGCTTTGCTTCTTGGTTATTCTCCTGATTTCCTCCTGACGGAGGATTGCCCACATGTCCACCCAGGATGGTAGCGCTGCTTTACCCAAGATGCTTTGGACAAACGTTTCACATTCATCAGTGACTGCATTGAGGGCAGTCCTCACCATGAGTCCTTCATCCGGAGTTGACCCCATAGCAATCAGCTGGTCTCAGATAGTCTGAAGGCTAAAGAGGAAGGGATCGATTTCCTCTCCCTTCTGCATCTAGAACAACCGCATTTGATTCTCCAGAAGCATCTTCCTCTGGACGGAGCTTCCCTGATACATTGTGTTCAATGTTGTCCACGTCTCGTTTGTCGAGTTCTTCCCGGCAATATGAGGGACCACGTGATCCTTTACTCCATCCATGATCAAGCGCTTAACTCGCGCCTGATTCTCGTTGATTAGCATCGGTTGGCACAGCTAGGACGTTTTCTACATGGTCCTTGATGTCGTACTCATCCAGGACTGTCGGGATTCTGGCCCTCCAGATAACAAATTTGGACACACCGTCCAACCTATCCTGATCTCTTAGTCCATGAGAAACCATCTCTGCTCAAACGGTAGAATCACAAACTCTTCTCCCTTCCGCTGCTACTACACTCAGCAAAAGACTGGATCTGGGCTTCTTGGCAAAAGAATCCCTCTAGAGAATGTGCTCCCTCTGACAAGTGATTTCCCTCCCCGAAATCCTTCACCAATTCTAAATGAATCAGTCCTCTATGATCACACCTCTTGATCAAACTTAGATTCCTTAGCTAGAGAATCTATCGAACGACTGTACTCCTCCCGCTTTTGCCAACTTTGCTAGGCATTGTTCTGCACCAACAGAACCTGTGCCACACCAGCAACTTCTGAAGATCAGAAACAGCACATCCGTTCTCGGCAAACTGCGCAACAACTTCCCAACTTGGACTATGCCAACCTCCTAGTGTTGCGTCAGCCTCTGCGTGAGCAAACTGGCTCAGTGTCCCTCTTCTGGTGCTGCATCAGCCTCAGCGTGAGTAGACTGGCTCAGTGTCCCTCTTCTGGTGTTGCGTCAACCTCTGCGTGAGCAGACTAGCTCTATGTCACCTCTCTGGAGCTGTGTCAGCCTCTGCGTGAGCAAATTGACTCTGCGTCACCCTTGCAGGATCTACGTCCTTCCTGGTGTTGTGATGCCTTCTTCTGGATCTATGCTGCTTCAGCTGCCCTTCCTGCAGCAAATATCTTCAGCCGCTTTGTTGGTGGATCAGCTTGATCTACAACGCTCTGATACCATGTGAAAGTTTCAAAATAGAAACCTATTGCAGTGTCTTGATCTACTTCGCCTACTTGTTTGATTAATTTAACAAGTTATTTAACTGAAGTATTCAAAAAAAATATTAAAGCAAATACAAACTGCAGCCTACACATCTACAGATCATTTACTAAACATCACGCACATATGACAAAATTACACAGATTTTTCGGACAAATGTCCCCTGAAAAACGCAATGCGGGAAAACTGGTGCAATAGCTCTAGAGGGTTTTATTATTATGCAGAATCTGAATACAACAATCTGGGCACAAGAAATGATCTGCCCTACAGAAAAATTACATAGTAGTTGTACCTTTCACTCGAAGACAGAAAATATGGCTGAATCACACCCTCAATCGGGATTTACAAATAACGAGCCCTTTCTGGCCCACTGGAACCCTCAGTGCAGTCTTCTCCAGCCTCTGCGTCAACCTTCTAGCCCAGCACAGCCTCTGCACAACGCAAGTTGTTCCTACGTCACTCTGGAAGGCTCTACGTTGCCTCTGCATCACCCTTTGTGTGGCCTCTGCGTCAACTTGGCTGGGCTGTGTCCCTCCTGCTGACCTCTGCGCTGCCCTGGTATGATGTTGCCTCTCTATTGCTGTATTCTCAGCCTCGAATCAGATCATCCCTTGCCGATCTTTGCCCGTCACTGCACTGCAAACTCACTTCGAATTCCTCAGCAAACCCCGCCCCAGAAATTCGACTTAGCTTCAGTGCTCTGTAATGTGTGTGTGTGTGTGTCCTCCAACTGACCCCAAGCCCTTCCTTTATACTTTTCTTGTTGGCAAACCAACGGTCGTGATCTATTCTTGTTGGAAAACTAACGGTCGTGATCTAATCTCTTATCAACAGCTGAGATTAAAAGAAAGCTTGATCGACGTCACTTAGAACATTTCATCACATGTGTAATTTAATTCACTTTAATTTTTTTAATTTCCCTAAGTTAGACTTAGGGTCCCCATTAAAAAAATTAATTATTTGAATAACTATTACATTGGATGAAATTTCTCCAAACGCTTTCTGGGTCTTGGAGATCTCATGTGTTCTAGCCCCCCACAAAGTTTTGGAGCTAGAGCACACCTGATGCTACCCCAAAATCTCAACACAAATGAGGAATGACTCGTTTTTCCATCCATCAATGAGGGGTGGAGACACATCTTTTGGGGCTTATGAGCCTACATTACAATTCTGGCCAACCTTGTCAATTTGGACATGTGTGAGAATAAATTCAAAATCCAACTTTTGCTCATCCAAACAAGATGATCTTTAGATCAATCTTGCACCTCTCTGAAAGAGGAATCCAGCAAAAATATAATCTCCATCATATGAGTAGTCTAAAGTGGAGTTTGGCCCTAGTTGACAAATTTAACACTCCCTCTCAACTAGGGAAAACTCCTCCCATAAATCCATCTATTAGCCTGTGCAATCCTGTGATCTTATACCATCATGTACAATCTTGTCATCCTGTTGTCCTTGTGCTCTACTTGGCTCTGCTCTGTTGAATCATGAAGAAATAATGAAGAAGATTTGATCAAGGGAGTCACAAGACCTTGCCACTCTCCACTGACCCGAAGTCAGTTTAGAGGTAAAAACCTCAAACAGACTCGATCCCAGATCAAGGTGTTGGACACAACCCATCCTAGACATAGAGAGTACGAAAATACACAATGCATCCATCGGTAATGCGCTGGCCCAGCAACCACTGCGCTGCCTCCTACAGCTACAACGTCACCTTAGCAAGTTGATGCAGGCTCTGTGTGAGCCCCTCTGGTGACGTAGTCACCCTTCCTCTGTCGTCTCTGGTTTAGCGTTGTCACTCGGGAAAGTTGCTTTCCTGTAGCAAATTCTTCTCTGTCCTTTTGTTGATGGCTTCAATCCTTCTTGGTCTGCAATCGCTCTGATACCATGTGAAAATTTCTAAATCTAAACCAGAAACCCTACTGCAAAAAAACTGATTTACATTATCTACCTGTGTTTATATTAACAAGTTAATTTTTTGAATACTTCAGTAAAAATATTAATGTAAATACACTGCAACCTACACCAATATACAAATCAAGAACTGAAAAATAAATGAGACAATCACACAAAGGACACACTTATTTTCGGACAAATGTCCCCAGAAAAACCCAATGCGGGAAAACCGATGCAGCAAATCTGAGGCTTTGCATTATTAAGCAGCAGTATTCTCAGGGCAACTAGGATGCCAAAATCCGGCTCACCCAACAGAGAAAAATCCTCGGCATACAGATAAAATAGTGATTTTTACCTCACTCTGCAAGTCCTGGCTGATCCGAATCAGAAACTAGTGAAACCCTAGCTGCCTCTGCGCTACCTTTATGCAGTAAATGTGTGGGTTTGGCTGAGGACTGCATCACCCCTTCTCTGCATTGATTTGCCTCTCAGAAAATCGAGTTTCAGCCCTCCCGACTCATAAACCTCGATCTTCAGCTAAACCTACATTGTCTCTAAGATGCTCTGCGCTGCCCCTGCATGAGCCCTGCGTGGGCCTGTGTCACCCTCTATGGGGACTGCGTCGCCTCTCCTGGTGATTGCGCTGCTTCCTCTGAAGTCTCTAATGCCCTTGCTCTGCTATGTACTCTTGGTCCTTCGACCAATAACTACTTTTGCCCCTCGCTGCAACTGAATCACGTAGATCTTATCTTCGTCTGAGCACTGCTCCGTCAAAAGAATTAGATCTCTTAATTCACTATGTATGTTCTCCAACTTACCCTCAAGCCTTCCTTTATACTTTTCCTGTTGATGAATCAACGGTCGTGGTCTAATCCTTAATCAACGGCTAAGATTAAATTTGACTTGATCCTCGTCACTTAGAAGCTTCTCACCCACATGTTAAATTAATTCACTTTAATTATTTTAATTCCCTAAGTTTTAACTTAGGCTCCATTAAAAATAATTAATTATTTGAATAGCTTTCACTCCGAGTGGAATTTCTCCAAACGATTTCTAAATCTTGGAGATCTCATGTGATCTAGCCCCTCCACAAAATTTTGGAGCTAGAGCACATTCGATGCTACCCAAAAAATCAACGATCACAACCTTGTGCGATCTCCAACAAATATGATCATCTTACCAACAAATCTTCAACATATGCTATCAAATATGATGTTGTTCCACCACCCAACCTTTTATCTCTAATACTATTGTTACAATTTAAGTTCATGTGTCACTTATCTAACCAACAGTCATTGAACTAGTCAACCCTAAAAATGTGAATAGGATCTAAACTAGAGAAAAAAAACTAATGAAATGGTTGACTAAAAATACATAAAATATTACAAATTTCAAGGAAAAAATACATATATATTCATGTACATCCATATGAACCAAACCATTATACACAAACATGCAAAGTTTCTTGCGTATATAGCAAGGGTGTATTTAACCAGTTCCATACCCTCATACATGACAAAATCCAATGGAAATATTGCAATCCTACCAATCCTAAAATTATGATAATTGTTAAATCTATAGTATTTTGAATGGGATCTAAAATTCTATTTTCTCCATATGAAATCCAATGAGGTTGGAACCACTCTCAAACATCTTAAAATAATTATTGATAATGTTTAAAATTTAAGTAAAAGTGACATTCTCCTTAATTATTAAGGTGAGTGAAATGGAGAGGGACGGTTTCTTTAAAATAACATTAGTAGGGCCCTAGGGTTAGATATTACGCTTGCAAATAACCTAATGTATTATTTCCTTTTTTAAGGTTTTTGTGGTCCCTACTCCCTAGCCACACTATACAACACTATATGAAACCGGGTGGTTCAATGAAAAACGATGTCGAACTGGCCTAAAACAATTCAGAGCACTGATTCGAACCGATTTTGCCTCCAAACCAATTATACCGCCCAATTCCAATAGTTTTGACCTGGTTCCAATAACACGACATTGTACATACAAATGTGGTTGAGACAAAACTCTCTCTAGTATTCTATTCAGAGCAATATGCTCAAAGAATAATACAAGGGATCATTATAAAAAAAAAAGTTTGAATCCTTTGTGCAAGTATATTACATCTATTTATGTCAATTGGGTTTATCTCAGGCCGTTGGGAGAAGTGATTGTTATCCTCCTTGCCTAGGTTAAATTTTCGCAAGTGATGTCATGAACTTTGTTGTAATGGCTTTGAGTCTTGTTGTTGATTCTATCGGCACCTAAGTAGATATGTAGGTTCTTATCGCCTATATTGGGATTGCAAACACACATCTCTACTTCATTCAAGTAATGTATCAATATGCTTGTATGTTATGTTGAGATTTGTAGCTTGGGAGGTGCTCCAAACCCTAGGGTTCAAGGTTGTGGAGGAATTGGCACCACAAAAGTGCTTTGTGGGCTAAGAATCCAACATGTGGGCTTTGCACCCAAAGTTGTGGGTGTGAATCCATAAGGAGTTTTAGATATGTGACCCTTGGAGATTGAAGAGCACCCTTAGAGGAGCAAGGGGAAACTTCAAGCACCAAGAGGGGAGGTCTACAAAGCAAGAAAATATTTTTTATATGTCAAAGTGTGGTTAAGT
Organism: Pinus albicaulis; assembly: GCA_034641835.2. NCBI lineage: Eukaryota > Viridiplantae > Streptophyta > Pinopsida > Pinales > Pinaceae > Pinus > Pinus albicaulis. The sequence goes on along the minus strand of CM076570.1, from coordinate 728,677,701 downwards.
TGTTGAAAGTGACAAGTCGGCCTAGTGTAAGGAGTTCCCTTGAGGGCTTAGTGTCACACCATAAAGAGGTGTAAATTTTTGTAGATGTTCTATGCTTGATGCAATTTTACTTTTATAACAGCAATCACATAAATAGTTAAGTAAAATGCTGATAGAACATACCAATGGATCTATAGAAGACAAACTAGAAACAGGAGAATGTGTTGGTGCGTTACGGCGATCAGCAGGATGCTTCAACCAGCAAAGTCTTCTTGGTCGGCCAACCCAAAATGTGTCACAACAGTCCTCAAATCAATTATCCAGTCAACTCAAAGTCAATCCCAGAAAAGTCAACGCAGTCCAGAAAAAGTCAACACAGGGCAGCAACAAGAAAGTCACCGCAGCTCCAACTTCGGTCAACCTTTTGACCTCTATTTTTGTGCCAATGAGTACGGCCTTCAAAAATCAAACTCTCCACAAAATTTCAGCTCAAACGGACCATGCGTTGACCAAAGTCAACGCTGGTCAAACTTGCCCAGAAACCCTAACTGCAGAAAATTTCGTCCAGAAACCCTAACTGCAGAAATTTCGCCCTTTTTCCAGCTACAGCTACTTCGTCCTTTTCCCACGTGAGAACTGCTTCTTAGATGCTCGTATCCAATGAGAAGTGTGTGGATGAGATGAGTGAAAAGCTCTCCAACGTTGACTGTATTTATATCCATCATTGAGATGTGTGACACATCTATTGGGGGTGTAAAACCTTAAGGCCGACCTGCACTTAAATTTATTATAAATAATAAATTTAAAATAAATGTTCTGCTCATCAGATTAAAATCAATTTTATATCGATTTTACACCTCTCTGAAAGAGGAATCCAATACAAATATTGGAATCTTCATCTGAGCATCACAAGATGGAGTTTGGACCTAGTTGTCCAAACTTAACACTCCCTCTCAACTAGGGAGAACTCCATCCACCAGTGCAATCAAACATCGTGCGTCATCCCGCCGTAAGTTGCTTTGCTGGCCTCTTTATTTCAGAACAGAAGTGGGTCAGTCACAAAGACATCATCCCCCGGTTGACAAATTCAGCCCAGAGGTCCGAAACCTCTATCAGACTCACAAAGAGTCTCCAACCAACCCAAAGTTGGTTCATCTAACCCGAAGTCAGGCGGAGGTCCGAGACCTCACTAGACTTGATCCCAGATCAAGTGGTTGGACCGTGCCATCCTAGATAGAGAGTACGGCAATCTCTGATGCGTCCATCAGTCTTTGCTACTGGTCTCTAGCTTTTCCCATCTCATTGGCCAAATGAGAGGTACTTCCCATGAGCCCCGAACTCAATGGGTAGGATGCATACGGGGCACAGATAATGAGAGGTGAACCAACTCAACAATCACAACGGTGGGGTCCAAGCACACCAACAAGGTTTGGCAAGCCTAGCCTTGTGGTTGCTCATAGCTCCGAGAAGCTGTCCCCAAAGCCCCCCAGAGCTCCCAGAGCTCATCGTCCAACGGGACCCACATCATAGGGTCGTTCCACGATACCAAGATTCTCACGGAAGGTTAGGAACTTGACCTTCCCCAGGGGCTTAGTGAGAATATCCGCAACCTGCTCATCAGTTCCTATATGATCGAGCCTTACGGCGCCTCGCTGTACCATATCCCGGATGAAATGGTACCTGATATCAATATGCTTGGATCGGTCGTGGAACACAGGATTCTCGGTCAAGCGAATCCCACTATGGTTATCACAGAGTATCACGGTGGTATCTAGCACATGTCCAAATAGCTCACTAAAGAGCTTTCGCAACGAAACTACTTCACAACAGGCCATACTTGCTGCAATGTATTCGGCCTCTGCGGTGCTCAAAGCCACCGACTTCTGCTTCCTGCTCATCCATGAAATCGAAGCAGAACCAAGATTGAAGCAGCATCCCGATGTGCTCTTACGATCCACCACACTGCCAGCCCAATCGACATTAGTATATCCACGGAGTGTCACACTCCTGGTAGTGTATCTCAACCCATGGTTTATCGTGCCCCAAAGGTATCTCAGAAGATTCCTGGCACCAACCCAGTGAAAGTGATGAGGCTCAACCATCTGTTGACTCAAAGTGTTCACTGCAAAACATATATCTGGACGGGTGTTCACTAAGAACATCAGAGCCCCTACGAGTTAACGATACTCAGTGGGATTTGCCAATACGGGCCCAGCAGCGCTGCCACTCAACTTCTTGAAGTTGAGTTCCATTGGCGTTGACACGGACTTGCATTCCACCATACCAAATCTTTCCAGAAGTTTCACAATGTATTTTCCTTGAGAAAGGAAAATCTCTCCAGGTCTCTGCCAGACCTCCAACCCTAGGAAGTAGTGCATCAGTCCTAGGTCCTTCATCTCGAACTCAGCAGTGAGCTCCCTCTTCCATTGATGAATGAGAGGGTCAGCGCTTGTCAGGAAGAGGTCGTCCACATACAACACCAGAATGAGAGGCTTCCCCTGGACAACCTTGAAGTAAAGGTTCGGATCAGCATTACTTCGAGTGAAGCCCAGCTTCATCAAGTAGCTATCTATCCTCTCGTACCAAGCTCTAGGTGCTTGCTTCAACCCATAGAGGGCTTTCTTCAACCTGCAGACATGAGTGTCCCGATCCTGGACTTCAAACCCTAGAGGTTGTTCTACATACACCTCTTCTTTTATTGCACCATGTAGAAAAGCGGTCTTGACATCCATCTGATGAAGACTCCATCCTTGCGTAGCAGCAAGGGCTATGATTGATCGAATGGTGGTATATCGTGCCACGGGTGCAAATATGTCATCATAGTCAATTCCTTCCTTTTGAGAGAAGCCACGGGCAACAAACCTTGCCTTAAACTTTTCATCACTCCCATCAGATCCATGTTTGATCTTGTAGAGCCATTTTGCGGTAACAACAGATTTGTCCTTCGGTCTCGGGACCACATCCCAGACATCATTCTTCATTATGGACTCATATTCTTCGTGCATAGCATCCTTCTAGACTTGATGCTTTACGGCTTCCTCAAAAGATCCAGGTTCAGATTGTACAATAGTACTCATGGCAGCCAGATACCCTTGGTATCTACACGACTTCTTGCTTTCTCGGAATGTCCCCCTCGGGGCAGCATGTCCCTCGGCATCTTCGAGAGTGTCCTTGAGCCATGATGGTCTCTTTCTCAGTGAAGGAGATGGATCGATTGGGTCCATTGGTCCTTCAACATCAGGCATTGTCTCATCCTGCGGTTCTTCTTGATTTCCAGGCCTTGCTTCATGATTTTCCTCAGATCTTGGAAGATCTACTACTTTCTTCAAGGAAGCATCTTCGTCAAAAGTGACATCATGGCATATCTCTACTTCCCTTTGACCAGGTACATAGACTCTATAGGCCTTAGAGGTTTTGTTGTAGCCCACAAACATTCCTTTCTTCCCAGAAGCATCCAACTTACTTCTCTTTTCTTTTGGCACATGAAAATAAACAGGACATCCAAAAATTCTAAAATGTGAGACGTCAAGTTTCTTACCAGTGAAAACCTCTTCGGGAGTTTTGGAGTCCAGGGCAGAATGAGGGCATCGGTTTTGAATGTATACAACAGTATTCACAGCTTCTCCCCACAGAAACTTCGATAGACCCTGGTCACATAGCATGGCACGGGCAGCTTCCACAATGCTCCTGTTCTTTCATTCAGCAACGCCATTCTGCTCAGGAGTATAGGCAGTAGTAGTCTCCCTCTTAATGCCAGCTTCTCTGCAAAAGTCCTTGAACTCATTTGACTCATATTCAGTGCCATTGTCGGTCCTCAAAATCTTGATCTTCTTTCCTGTCATATTTTCCACTAAGGCTTTGAAGGTACGGAACCACATGAAAGCCTCATCCTTCTTCTTCAAGAAGTATATCCAGGTTTTGCGGGAGAAGTCATCAGTGAATGTCATATAGTAAGAACATCCTCCTAGGGATGTCACGGGTAGCATACCAGATAGATCAGAATGGACCGGTTGCAAAATATCAGATGTCTTTGTGACACTTGAGGGGAAAGGTCCCCCTGTATGCTTTCCTTCGGCACAACCCTTACATACACCTTCATGATTATTTCCAAAATCGGGCATCCCTGTCACCACCTTCCTTGCTTCGGGAAGGGCCTTGTAATGAAGGTGTCCAAACCTCCGATGCCATAGTTCAGTTTGTCGGATAGTATCACATGTCATAGCTCCTAGTGGAATTCCTTCAACCTGGTAGAGTGTTCCAACTCTAAAACCAATCACGATAGCTTCCTTGTGATTCTTCTTCCACATGCGCACCTTTCCATCAGTGAATGCCACATTGAAGCCTTTGTCTTCGATCGCTGATATAGACACAAGGTTCTTCTTCAATTTTGGTACATAGAGTACATCCTGCAAATGTAGGACTTGTCCTTGAGACAAGTGGAGGGTCACAGTCCCTGTCCCTCTCACGGGATATGTGGCATTATCTCCAAGGATAATTTCCAGATTAGTATCTTTCTCAACCATGTCAGAGAGTGCTTCCTTGAACCCGGTGATGTGTCTTGAGGCACCACTATCTATCAGCCAGACATCCATAGTGTCGGGCGGGGATGCAGCAGAGAGGGCAGATACAAGAATGTATTCATTTCTTTTATCAACAACATTTGACTCCTCATACCTGGAGTTTCTAGACCTTTTGAAAGGTTGATTGTTTCCGCCAGAGGGAGCCTTCCTCTTTCCTTTGGACTTGTCGTTTCTTTGATTTCCATTCCTTCGGTAGTTGTTGTTGTCATCACTATCGGGAGAATCCTTCTTGAAAGGACATTCTCTAGCATAGTGACCAGGCCTATGACAAGTGAAACACTTGCCCTTCTTTCCTTGGGTCCTTGCTCTTCCTTTGTTCTTAGGACCACCAGAGTTCTTCTTTCTAGAATGAGCAGCGTAGGCAGTATTTCTGTCATTTTCGTATTCCTTCATTCTTGTCTCTTCTTGCATGCATCTTGACAGTAGCTCATCAAAGTTAGGAATTGTACTATTATTGAGAATGGTAGTGTTGAATACTTGCCATTCATATGGGAGTCCTCCAAGTGCGGTGAGTACCATCTCACGATCGGCTATTGTCTCCCCAATAGCCAGCAGATTGTTCTTGATCTCGGTCAATTTCAGAAAGTATGTTTGGACAGACTCATCCCTGCCTTTCTTCAGATTCTTCAATTGATTCTTGAAGAATAGCACTTGGTTTGCATTGTTTACTTTGAACATTTGTATCAGCTTATCATACATCTCCTTGGATGTGCCTAACTTAGATATGTAGGCAACCATACTTTTATGTATGGATTCCCTGATCATTAGCTTTGCTTTGATCTCCCCCTTCTTATACTTGGTTTTAGCAGCAGCAGTAGCAGTGGATGGAGGTTCTTGTATCTTACCCAATACACAGTCCATGAGATCATGGTCTTCCAATTTGAGATCTAATATCATCTTCCAAGCATGGAAGTCATCCCTTCCAGTCAGCTTGTCATCCTCCTTGAAGCCATAACTTGTGGAACTCATTTTTCTCAGTTGGTGATTGCTATAAGTTAGGGCTTGTCTTCACCTCACCTCTGATACCATGTAAATTTTTGTAGATGTTCTATGCTTGATGCAATTTTACTTTTATAACAGCAATCACATAAATAGTTAAGTAAAATGCTGATAGAACATACCAATGGATCTATAGAAGACAAACCAGAAACAGGAGAATGTGTTGGTGCGTTACGGCGATCAGCAGGATGCTTCAACCAGCAAAGTCTTCTTGGTCGGCCAACCCAGAATGTGTCACAACAGTCCTCAAATCAATCATCCAGTCAACTCAAAGTCAACCCCAGAAAAGTCAACGCAGTCCAGAAAAAGTCAACACAGGGCAGCAACAATAAAGTCAACGCAGCTCCAACTTTGGTCAACCTTTTGACCTCGATTTTTGTGCCAATGAGTACGGCCTTCAAAAATCAAACTCTCCACAAAATTTCAGCTCAAACGGACCATGCGTTGACCAAAGTCAACGCTGGTCAAACTTGCCCAGAAACCCTAACTGCAGAAAATTTCGTCCAGAAACCCTAACTGCAGAAATTTCGTCCTTTTTCCAGCTGCAGCTACTTCGTCCTTTTCCCACGTGAGAATTGCTTCTTAGATGCTCGTATCCAATGAGAAGTGGATGATGAGATGAGTGAAATGCTCTCCAACTTTGACTGTATTTATATCCATCATTGAGGTGTGTGATACATCTGTTGGGGGTGCAAAACATTAAGGCCGACCTGCACATATAATTTATTATAAATAATAAATTCAAAATAAATGTTCTGCTCATCGGATTAAGATATATTTTATATGGATTTTACACCTCTCCGAAAGAGGAATCCAACAAAAATATTGGAATCTTCATCTGAGCATCACAAGATGGAGTTTGGACCTAGTTGTCCAAATTTAACAAGAGGCATATAAAGAAAGGAGCCCATAGGCCTCAAAAGGCAACATCCAAGTGCAACAAACATAGAAACACATCATCTGAAGTGGCCGCAGATCATAAGGACCTCAACGAAGGAGAGAAGGAGCTCGTTCTTGTGATTTCTTATGATTGTTTGAGGGTTGAGTTGATCAAAAGTGTAGGCCGAGTATTCTAGGAGTTATGGGATAGTTGGGCAAGTTTTTGAGTGGTTCTTTCTCTCATTTGTAAGTCGCAAATCCCTGTAATCATTGCAGAGAGGGCCGAAGTCTGTAGTGGCTATTTGAAGGGGCTAAAAGGCCTAAAACTAGTTCAGATTAGTCTTCAAGTGGCAGCGAGTGGGAAGCAGTTTACAAAGTGAGGAAAGTCACAGTTGTAGAGATGGTTCTGAGGCAAGAAACTAGGGTTGACGTGGACTGAGATCGGCCTTAACTAGGTTGCAGACCTACAACAAATGCACCAACTCAAAAAGGTATGTATGGATGTGTTTGAGTTGTGTTGTTGCTAGAGGATAGATTGTCCTAGTGTAGAACAGTACCATTGGGTATCTTAAGGTTGTTGTAGGGCAGCAAGTAGGTGCCTAAAATAGCCCTAGATCAGTTGGCAAGAAGGACATTGACAATTGTAAGGAGGGTGAAGTTTGGAGAGCTCAGTGACTAATCTTTGAAGGACAAAAGAAGGAGGTCAAAGGGAGAAGTTTGACTAGCCCAAGTTCATTGATGAAGGACTTTTGACAGTGATAGGTGGCAGCCCTCCATGCCCAAAGTTTGTCTTCATTGGAGCAACGCAAGAAGGCAATAGAGGGAAGAAGTCCCAAAGGAGCCGAGAAGCAGCAATGGGCAGTCTAGAGTTGTTCACAAACGTAGTGAACAACTCAACAGGAATCCCTATGTGTTGAGTCATTGATGGATGAATGATCAACTAGAGGGCAGATTGGTGAGCCGTGTTTAGTGACCTAAAGGAGCAAGATCCATTGATAGACGCAGCGTTGTAGATTGGGAGCAGAAGGACCAGTAGGTTTGTTCAGAGTACGATCAAGGAAGTTGTGATTGTCAACTACATCAACTAGATAGTCAGTGTATCTTGTTTAGGGCAGTTTGATTTTAATAGTTGTTGACAACAAGCTCTAGTTTGTATTCTTGTATCAATGGATGTATGAGGGCCATTATCTCTGGTATGGGAGCCCTAGACAATTGTATCAAAGTTTGTTAATATAACAAATTTGGGTTATTGAAAATTGTAAAAAGTTGTCAATTTTGTGCACTAGTTGATTTGTTGTTGTTTATATTTCATTGTGCAAACTAGTTTGTTGTGGTATTTGGATTAGTAGTGTCAGAGATTTTAAGACCCTAACCTAGATCCCAGTACTGTGGAAAAACAACATGTTCTCCTTAATTATCAAGGATAGTGAAATGGAGGGGGAAGGTTTGTTTAAAATAGCATTAGTAGGGCCCTAGGATTAGATATTATGCTTGCAAATAACCTAATTTATTGTTTCACTTTTTTAAGGTTTTTGTGGTCCCTGGCCACACTATACAACATTATATGAAATTGGGTGGTTCGATGAAAAAAGGTACCAAACTGGCCTAAAACAATTTAGAGCACTAATTCGAACCGATTTTTCCTCCAAACCACTTAGACAAACCAATTCCACCAGTTCTGACTGAATTCCAAAAAAACTGCATAGTACATACAAATGTACTCAAGACAAAAATCTCTCTAGCATTCTATTTAAAGCAATGTACTTAAAGAATAATATAATGCATCAATACAGAAAAAATTTGAATCCGTTGTGCAATTATATTACATCTATGTATGTCAATTGGGTTTATCTCGAACGATTGGGAGGAGTGATTATCATCCTCCCCACCTAGGTTAAATTCCCGCAAGTGACGTCATGAGCTTTGTTGTAATGGCTTTGAGCCTTGTTGTTGAGTCGACGGGCACCTAAGCAGATATGAAGGTTCTTATCGCCTATATTGGGGGTGCAAACACACATCTCTGCTTCATCCAAGTAACATATCAATATGCTTGTATGATGTATCTTTTGGTGAGCATGAATGAAATATAAGATGCATTTCTTTTTCCAAAAATAGTTGGGATCCCTCACCTAATCAAGTCCATTGCACAGTCACTAAGACATCAAGAATCTAGGATTGTTAACTATAGCTTGACCTAGTCTTCAAGTCAGCCACACCAACCATACCTCATTGACAATGTTGTCCTCCATGATGTCAACTCTTCATGTCTACCATCGACCAGTAATCATGTCAACCTTTCTAACTTGAGGGTAGATGACCTAAGTGGTTGACACCCTTGAAAAACCTAAAGGTAAAGCATGTTATGAAGAAAAGGCAACATATTGAGTTCTCGAACCCTCCCAAGTTACTTTAGGTGGCAAATCTACCTCCCATATAAAGAAAGGTATATAAGTTCTATGATTGATCTCTCTGCCTCTCTCTCTGAACTCTAATTCTCCTCGCAAACAAAATATAGTCTCATACCCACAACATGACCACCAAGAACCATTTATATGAATAGGTAAGGAAGGATGTTTCTTAATAAATATTAATCAACAAGCAAGATGAGCTATCATTGATTATCTGGGAAATAGCAGTAATAAAATTGGACACAACATCAACAACGCTGATCTTTCTTGTCCACATACTTTTCAAACCATTTGTTGTAGTTTGGAGAAGAAATTTTTGCATTAGAATTGATATGTAAGATGATAAAAGATGTGTTTGTATCAAATATTGTTTATAATTACAAAAGCAGCCTTGCCTCATAAAGGTTCATGTATGATTGTTTAACACAAGTATGTGCAAGTATTGGAATCCTCATTGTCTGCATGAAATTCATAGAATTTTCAACTACATTTTCAAATTTGATTGGATGGCATTAAACAATTCAGGTTTAAAACAAATGAGATGTTTCTTCACTACCACCATCAAACAAAAGCCACTTTCACTTGCACACAAGAAAGGAGTTCCTCAAAATAAACAAACACCAACTATTTTTCAAACTGCTTCCTCCACTCTTTTTTCAATAGAAAAAATAATTTTTGTATTCATGAAAAGCAGAAAAGTTACATTTTTTGGTTGTGAAGCACAACATAAATAAGAAAAAATTGTGAGCAGTCCTCAAGCATCGCATTCATAAATACTGTGAGCAGTCCATACTAATCCTAGGTCAGCAGTCTAAGCATGAGCATATTACTATATATTACAAAAATTACAATGAAAATGGAGGGTTGTGGCCTCAAAACTCTCAGCCGAAAATTAAAAAGAAAAACAGCATTTCATAATGCTTCAGATGTGCCAAGCGTCTTTTCCTCATAACAAAGTAAATCGCTTACTTCTTTATTAATCAGTTTGATGCATTTGCAACCCTACGTGCCATGGCTACAAGTGAAATGCATATAGACTAAAAAACAATCCTCCGATATTACTACAAAGGTGAGTCAATTTATTCTTTGTGCCAATTTTGTTAGCTTTCTAATACCCATCTGCTAATTTAATAAAAAAATTGTGATGAAGAAACTGAAAATTGAACTCCAAACACTTTTACTAAATATGCTGAGTTTTCTAACAAATAATAGCAGCAGAAAATAAATTCACAAAGATACAAGCACACAATAAACAATACACCAGAATTTACCCAGGAAATCCCAACTGGGAAAAACCTGCTAACTTGTGTGTTTTATTATTATTCTCAACAAAAGTCTCAGAAATTGATTATATATACTTAGAAAAATTCCCCTTCAATTTGTTGATCCACAACACAGTGATTTGCGCTCCTCTAACCAACTCAGCCTTCTTGCATGCGCAGCTGTTACAAGCCAGTGCGCAATTGTTACAGGCTGAATTGGCCCCTCCGTGTAACCTAGCTCGGCCCTGAAAGAGAAACACACTGGCTAAAGAAAATCTGAGGCAATTCGACCTTCTTTGCCCTTCCCACCTGACTCCCAACTCAGCCTTCTTGCATGCGCAGCTGTTACAAGCCAGTGCGCAATTGTTACAGGCTGAATTGGCCCCTCCGTGTAACCTAGCTCGGCCCTGAAAGAGAAACACACTGGCTAAAGAAAATCTGAGGCAATTCGACCTTTCTTCTTTGCCCTAATTCGTTGATCTAGAAAAATCTCCTTTGCTGAGCTAAACATACAAATCTCTAGTCCGTAAACTGATTAGCCAAGTCTGCGCCCTTCCCTTTTTATAAATTCAAACTGACCCATCAACTCAAGTTGAACTGACCATCAATTCAAGTCGAACTGGCCCATCAACGTCACAAATAGCTGAGATTGATTTACTTTTTGACTATAGAAAAATCAGAATATTCTTAAGTCAAAATTAAGAGAAAGTATAACTGCACTTTAGCTTCTGTTAATTTTGGGCAACTAAGTCCAAACTCCATGTTGCACTGCTCATATGACAATGGTAATATTTTTGTTGGATTCCTCTTTCGGAGAGGTACAAGATTGATCTAAAGATCATTTTGTTTGGATTAGCAGAACATTTATTTTGAAATTATTTTCCACATGTGCAAGGTCGGCCAGATTTGTAATGTAGGCTCACATGCCTAATAGATGTACCACACACCCTCACTAATGGATATAAATTGGAGAGACTTGGAGGTCATTTTCTCATCAACTCATCACACATTCTCTCATTGTGATCTGATTGGTTTGATAGCCCTTGGAGGCCTTTTTCCCCTCACACATGTGGAGCTGAGCTGTTGTTTTCAGCGGATCTGCTTAGGTCTTTTTGCTGCAGCATTGACCAACGTTGATCGTGGTCAACCCTTGGTCGTTTGACCTCAAAACTCTGCCAAAATTCTGATTTTGAGAGGTCGTACTATTGGGCACTAAAATCGAGGAAATCAAATCAGAAAAGTTTGACCGAAGCCCTAATCTGCAACATTGACTTTCTATTGTTGTCCTGTATTGACTTTTCTGTGTTGACTTTGGGTTGACCAGCGTTGACTTGTGATGAGCTATCTTTGAGGGTTGTGGGTGTGACACTTGGAGGATTCGCTGACTGAGAAAGACTTTGCTAGCTGAAGCATCCTGTTGACCGCCGTAATGCAACAATATCTCATATCTTTGCTGGACAAAAGGAATTGTAAATCCGATCTATATTTGGCTTGTCTTCTATTGATCTATTATTATGTTCTATCAACATTTTACTTTCATGTTTATGTGATTGTAATTTGTATCGGGCCTAAGAAAGATTGAAGTAAAATTGCATCAAGCATTTAACACCATGGTTATCTAAATTTAACATGGTATCAGAGCTGAGGTGAAGACAAAGTCCAAGCTTGTGTTCGAAACAATCACTGAAGGAAGGAATCCTATCAAGGACAAATGGCCTCCTCGACCTACAAGGGTTTCAAGGCTGATGATAAATTGACTAATAAGTCTGATTATCATGCATAGAAGATGTCCTTGGATTTGGTGCTAGAAGATCAAGATGTCATGGACTATGTGCAGGGGAAGATTCAAGAGCCTCCATCAAATGCAGTTGCTGCCACGAAGACGAAGTATAGAAAAGGGGAAATCAAAGCAAAGATGATTATCCGGGATTCTATTCATAAGCACTTGGTTGCTTACATTTCTGAGCTGAACACATCTAAAGAGATGTATGATAAGTTGGTGAGCATGTTCAGGGCTAGCAATGCTAATCAAATCCTTTTCTTCAAGAATCAATTGAAGAATATCAAGAAGGGCAAGGATGAATCTATTCAATCCTATTTTATGAGGCTCACTGAAATCAGGAATAACCTCCTAGCTATTGGGGGAGCAATATCTGATCGAGAGATGGTTCTTATTGCACTTGGAGGTCTCCCCGTGATTGGTATGTATTCAATACCACTATTCTTAATAATAATGTGATCCCTGATTTTGATGAAATATTGACAAGATGCACTCAAGAGGAAACAAGAATGATGGAATATGCCTCTAATGGTAATGTAAGTGACCCTACTACCTTTGCCGCTCATGCAAAGAAGAAGAACCATGGTGGCCCGAGAAATCAAAACCATGGTAGAGCGGGGCCCAAAGGAAGGAAGGGAAGATGTTACACTTGTAACAAGACTGGTCACTATGCAAGAGAGTGCCCTAATAGAAGGGACTCTCCCAGGGATGATGATAACAACAACTTGAGAGGGAATGGTAGGAACAAGGGGTTCAAAGGAAAAAGGAAGGCTCCTTCTGATCGTAGTGGAAATGGGCAACCTTTCAAGAGGTCAAGAAATTCCAGGTACGATGAGTCTAATGTTGTTGATAATAAGAGAAATGATGTATCTGCCCTCTTTGCTGCATCTCCACCCGACACTCTGGATGTTTGGTTGATTGATAGTGGTGCTTCAAGGCACCTCACTGGTTATAAAGAAGCCCTCTCTGATTTGGTTTTAGAGTTGATACACTCTACCAGGTTGGAGGAAGCCCATTGGGGGCTATGTCATGTGATACAACTCTTCAAACAAATTTATGGCACCGGAGGTTTGCACACCTTCATTATAAAGCCCTTCCCAAAGCAAGGAAGGTGGTGACAGGGATGCCCAAATTTAGAGATGATCATGAAGGTACATGTCAGGGTTGTGCCGAAGGGAAGCATACAAGGGGACCATTCCCCTCAAGTGTCAGAAAAACAACTGATATCTTGCAGTTGATACATTCTGACTTATCTGGTATGTTGCCCGTGACATCCTTGGGAGGATGTTCCTATTAAATGACTTTTTCAGATGACTTCTCCCGCAAGACATGGATATATTTTTTGAATTAGAAGGACGAAGCATTCAAATGGTTCTGTACCTTCAAGGCCTTAGTGGAATATCAAACCGAGAAGAAAATCAAAGTTTTGAGGACCCACAATGGGACCGAGTATGAGTCAAATGAGTTTAATGACTTTTCTAGAGAAGCTGGTATTAAGAGGGAGACCACAACTGCGTACACTCCTGAGCAAAATGGTGTTGCTGAAAGAAAGAAGAAGACCATTGTGGAAGCTGCCCACGCCATGCTATGTGACCAAGGTCTTCAGAAGTTTCTATGGGAGAAGCTGCGAACGTTGTTGTGTATGTTCAAAATAGATGCCTGCATTCAGCTTTGGACTCCAAAACTCCCGAAGAAGTCTTCTCTGATAAGAAACCTGATGTTTCTCATTTTAGAGTTTTTGATTGTCTTGTTCACTTTCATGTGCCGAAAGAAAAGAGAAGCAAGTTGGATGCTTCTGGAAAGAAGGGAATGTTTGTGGGCTATAGTGAAACTTCGAAGGCATATCGAATCTATGTGCCTGGTCAAAGAGAAGTGGAGATATGCCACGATGTCACCTTCGATGAAATGTTGCCCTCAAGAAAGTGAGCAATCTTCCTAGCTCCAAAGAAGACAAAGAAGATGAAGAAGCAGGGAAGCAGGAAGAGACGAAGGATTACTTGATGCCCGATGTTGGACCTATGGATCCCATTGATCCACCTCCTTCAAATAAGAGAAGACCCTCATGGTTAAGGGATACTCTCGCAGATGCCGAGAGACATATTGTTCCAAGGGGGACATTCCATGAATGCAAGAAGCCGAAGAGATACCAAGGGTATCTAGCAGCCATGAGTATGATAATACAATTTGAGCCTGGATCATTTGAAGAAGCCGTCAAGCATCAAGTTTGGAAGGATGCTATGCATGAAGAATATGAGTCCGTTATGAAAAATGATGTCTGGGAAGTGGTCCCGAGACCGTAGGACAAATCTGTTGTCACCTCGAAATGGCTCTATAATATCAAGCATGGATATGATGGAAGTGTTGAAAAGTACAAGGCAAGATTTGTTGCCCGAGGCTTCTCTCAAAAATAAGGCATAGATTATGATGATATATTTTCACCCATGGCCCACTATACCACCATCCGATTTATTATTGCCTTTGCTGCAACGCAAGGATGGAGTCTACATCCGATGGATGTGAAGACCACTTTTCTGCATGGTTCTATAAAGGAAGAAGTGTATGTGGAGCAACCTCTAGGGCTCAAAGTCTAAGATAGGGACACCCATGTATGCAGGTTGAAGAAATCCCTCTATGGGTTGAAGCAAGCCCCCAGGGCTTGGTATTAGAGGATAGATAACTATTTGATGAAGTTGGGCTTCACTTGAAGTAATGCTGATCTGAACCTTTATTTTAAGGCTGAAAGAGAAAGGCCTCTCATTCTGGTTCTCTATGTAGACGATCTCTTCCTGACAGGTTCTGACCCTCTCATTCATCAATGTAAGAGGGAGCTAGCTTCCGAGTTTGAGATGAAAGACCTAGGACTGATGCACTACTTCCTAGGCTTGGAAGTCTGGCAAAGGCCAGGCGAGATTTTCCTTTCTCAAGGAAAACATGTCGTGAAGCTACTGGAGAGATTTGGTATGGTGGACTGTAAGTATGTGTCGACACCGATGGAACTCAACTTCAAGATGTTGTGTAGAAATGTTGTTGGGCCCGTGCTAGCAAATCCTACCGAGTATCGACAACTCGTGAGGGCCCTGATGTTCTTAGTGAACTCCCGTCCGGACGTATGTTTTGCAATGAACACTTTGAGTCAACATATGGCTAATCCTCATCACATTCACTGGATTGGTGCCAAGAATCTGTTGAGATATCTTCGGGGCACAATCAACCATGGGCTGAGATACACTGTCGGGAGTTTGAGACTCCATGGATATACTGATGTCGATTGGGTTGGCAGTGTGGTGGATCGCAAGAGCACATCTGGATGCTACTTCACCTTGGGTTTTGCTTCGATATCTTGGATGAGCAGGAAGCAAAAGTCGGTGGCTTTGAGCACCGCTGAGGCCGAATACATTGCAATGAGTATGGCCTGTTGTGAAGTTGTTTGGTTGTGAAAGCTCTTTAGTGAGTTGTTTGGGCATGTGCTAGATACCACCATTATCCTTTGTGATAACCAGAGTAGGATTCGTCTTTCTGAGAATCCCATGTTCCACGATCGATCCAAGCATATTGATAGCAGGTACCACTTTATCTGGGATATGGTACAGTGAGGCACCATAAGGCTCGATCATATAGGAATTGATGAGCAGGTCGCAGATATTCTCATGAAGCCCCTGGGGAAGGTGAAGTTCCTAACCTTCTGTGAGAAGCTTGGAATCATGGAAAGACCTTATTCTGAGGGTCCTGATTGAGTTGGACTATGAGCTCTGGGAGCTCTAGGGGGTTTGGGGATAGCTTCGTGGAGCTATAATCACATATGGGGCTAGGCTTGCCGAACCTTGTTGTGCTTCTGCCCCACCGTTATGATATTGAGTTGGTTCACCTCTCTTTGATCTATGCACCGCACGCATCCTACCCATCGAGTTTCGGACTCATGGGAAGTACCTCTCATTTGGCCAATGAGGTGGAAAATGTGGATAGAGACCAATAGCAAGACCGATGGACGCATCGGAGATTGTCGTACTCTCTATGTCTAGGATGGCATGTGTCCAACACCATGATCTGGGATCAAGTATGATGAGGTTCTTACCTCTAAACTGACTTCAGGTCAGTAAACTAACTTCGGGTTAGTATGAGACTCTTTTTGAGTCCAAGAGAGGTTTTTACCTCTAAGCTGACTTCGGGTAAGCTGAGTGTGATGTCTTTGTGACTCACCTTTCTGTTCTATCTAAGAAAGAGCCAGAAAAGCAAGTTATGGCAGGATGACGCACTATGTTTGATGAAAGTACACGATGGTACTGATGGATGGTACTTGTGGAAAGATGGAGTTCTCCCTAGTTGAGAGGGAGTGCTAATTTTGGGCAACTAAGTCCAAACTCCACGCTGCACTGCTCATATGACGATGGTCATATTTTTGTTGGATTCCTCTTTCAGAGAGGTGCAAGATTGATCTAAAGATCATCTTTTTTGGATGAGCAGAACATTTATTTTGAATTTATTTTCCACATGTGCAAGGTCGGCCAGATTTGTAATGTAAGCTCACATGCCTAATAGATGTGTCACACGTCCTCACTGATGGATATAAATTAGAGAGACTTGGAGGTCATTTTCTCATCAACTCATCACACATTCTCTCATTGTGATCTGATTGGATTGATAGCCCTTGGAAGCCTCTTTCCCCTCACACGTGTGGAGCTGTGTTGTTGTTTTCTGCGGATCTGTTTAGGGCTTTTTGTTGTAGCGTTGACCAACGTTGACCGTGGTCAACCCTTGGTCGTTTGACCTCAAAACTCTGCCAAAATTTTGATTTTGAGAGGCCGTACTACTGGGCACTAAAATCGAGGTAATCAGAGAAGTTTGACTAAAGCCCTAATCTACAGCGTTGACTTTCTATTATTGTCCTACATTGACTTTGGGTTGACCAGCGTTGACTTGTGATGAGCTGTCTTTGAGGGCTGTGGGTGTGACACTTGGAGGGATGGTTGACCGAGAAAGGCTTTGCTAGTTGAAGCATCCTGTTGACTGTCGTAACGCAACAATATCTCATATCTTTGCTGGACAAAAGGGATTGTAAATCTGATCTATATTTGGCTTGTCTTCTATTGACCTATTATTGTGTTCTATCAACATTTTACTTTCATGTTTATGTGATTGCTATTTTGTATCAGGCCTAAGAAAGATTGAAGTAAAATTGCATCAAGCATAGAACACCATGGTTATCTAAATTTGACAGCTTCACTTGTGGGTCCCTCTCCCAAATTTAGCACACTTCTAAACTTAGCAGAACCCTTCCATCTCTAACTTCAATTAACAAATTTTTGGTTTAAGTAATGTCCACACAATGAGGCTCGTGGTTTACAATTTTCACAAGAAAGAGAATACAGACGACCATTGATGAGCATGTAAGGAATTTCGTTCAAGCTGGAGAAGGAAATGATCATTAGACGAAGACACTTGAGCACACCATGTTAAATAGAAAATTGAATATTTAATAGAAAATAATTTAACACAGAGAAAAGGAAAAAAACCCAGCATCGGCATTAACAGCACATACATCAAAATAAGTATAAACAAGATGAGACAACACTGACTTGAAGCAAAATTGTTACTTTTGCTGATGGACGACATAAGTGAAAGATGATCATGACAAATTTCATTGATTATTGGACATGCTGGCCACTCTATGTCAACTATCCTATAGTAGTACACATTTTTTCAAAGGAATTCCATCATGTTCAAGCAGTCGGATTCCAAAATTCATCGTCATCATTCATCAGTTTATGAAAGTTGTAACTCCTAATTCTGCAACTCGATGGGCCATTGTAAAAATGATTCTAGTATGTCTATAAAGCCATGTAAAAAACCTCGGTAAGCTTAAGAATTTTTGCTAACGAGTTTCATCCTAAGGAGTTTTTTAACTTTGTTAGTTATTTTGTTTCTAAACACGAAATAATTAATACAGTTTTTCTCCCAAATATACCCCAAAGCTAGGGTAGGGCTCGGTAGTGATGTCTTAAGTAAGTCCTAGTGTATCGATTCTATGTATTTTCATCATACTAGATCATGTCTTGAGCCTTGCAGAATTTGGTTGAGTCCAAGTGTCTATTTTTAATTATTAAATTTCCAGCTAGTTAGAAAATTTAATAATTTGGATGTAAATTGTAAAATCAAGTGATTGTAAAACTTGAAGGGGGTAGAGTACTCATAATTAGAACCTCTACACCTCAACTTAGTGTCTAGACAATTTTTGAGGGTTGAAATTGTTGAAAATTTGGAGGGTTGTAGATTATTAAAAATTCTCTTCTTGATAATTACTTATGAACTTGCTTGAGTTACTTATGTCTTTCTTTCTTTAGCTTAGTTAGTCTTTCATCAAGTCAATTATCAAAATGCATGAGACACAAAATTAGGCTCCTAGAGCTAGGGAAAAACCTCTCCCTCTTGGAGAGGAAAACCCACAAAGAATTCTTCTTATGGATCTTCAGATGACAAGTACCATGACCCAGACTCAAACCCTAGACTTAGGAATGTCTCCAAGATCTTGTCACTGCCCTTTTAAACTTGATTCTTCTCTTCTTCAATGATCTGCTCTGTTCTGCACTTGAGAACTTGGTCACCAAGATTTTCTTGATGTATTGTGGATGGGAAGGTAAATTTACCTTCCTCACTTTCATTCTTCTTTTAAAATGCGAACTATTGACTGTGACAATCCGAAAATGCCACCTTAGGACTGCTTCCTGAAATGAGCAATCACACCAGCATTTATCATACTTCAGGTATACGCACTTATTGTTTCAGATTGATCCGCACAGCTTCAGCGTTGTATATTATGTAGTCATCACAGAAGTTCTTCAACCTTTGTGCTGAGACACCTTCCTAGAAATCCGCACTGAAAATGTCTTTAAGAATACGTAAGGGCTGTCACTGAAAAATGTCTTTAAGAATTCGCAAAGGCTGTGTTAAAATAAGACAACTAGGTCCAAACTCCATGTTGTGATGTTCAAATGAAGACACCAATATTTTTATTGGGTTCCTCTTTTGGAGAGGTGCAAGATTGATCTAAAGATCATCTTGATCCGATGAGCAGAACATTTATTTTTAATTTATTTTTAATACTTTCAAAATATGTACAGGTCGGCCTTAAGGTTTTACACCCCCAGCAAATGTGTCACACACCCTCAGTGATTGATACAAATAGAGTCAACGTTGGAGGACATTTTCACTCATCTCATCCTCTCACATCATCTCTCCTCTTTTGATTGGTTCGAGCTCCTTGGAGGCAGTTTTTGGTTCACACGTGGGAAAGAAGGACGAAGAGAATTCTGCTGCAGCTAGGGTTTCCACGCAGGTTTGACCAACGTTGACTTTGGTCAACGCATGGTCCAAAGGAGCTGATTTTTGGTGCAGACTTCGATTTATGCAGGCTGTACATTTTGGCACAAGAACCGAGGTCAAAGGTTGACCGAAGACCGAGCTGCGTTGACCTTTACTTGCTGTTGTTCTGCATTGACTTTTCTGGGCGGCGATGACTTTTCTGGGGTTGACTTTGAGTTGACCGTGTGGCTGTTTTGAGGGTTGTTGTGACACATGCTGGGCTGGCTTACCAAGGAGACTTTGCTGGTTGAAGCATCCTGTTGACCGCTGTAACGCACTAACACATTTCTCTGTTTCTGACTTGTCTTCTATTGATCTACTGGTATGTTCTATCAGCATTTTGCTTTATGATTTATGTGATTGTTGTCTAGTACTGAAGAGAAAGTAAAGTTGCATCAAGCATAGAACATCTACAAAATTTTACATGGACTCAGCGCTGAGGTGAAGACAAAGTCCAAATTTGTAGCAATCACCGAAGAAGAAACTGGGTTCCACAAACTATGGCTTCAAGGAGGATGACAAATTGACTGGGAATGATGACTTCCATGCTTGGAAGATGATATTGGATCTTAAATTGGAAGAGACCAAGATGTCATGGACTATGTGCAAGGTAAAATCCAAGAACCTCCATCCACTGCTACTGTTGCTGCCAAAACAAAGTACAAGAAGGGAAAGATCAAAGAAAAGTTGATGATCAAGGAATCCATTCATAAGAGTTTGGTGGCCTACATCTCTGAGCTAGGCACATCCAAAGAGATGTATGATAAGTTGGTCCTCATGTTCAAGGCCAACAATGCAAATCAAGTACTATTCTTCAAGAATCAATTGAAGAATCTGAAGAAAGGCAGGGATGAGTCCGTTCAATCATACTTTCTGAAGATGACCGAGATGAGGAACAATCTGCTGGCTATTGGGGAGACAATAGCTGATCGAGAAATGGTACTCACCGCACTTGGAGGGCTCCCATCCGAATGGCATGTGTTCAACACTACCATTCTAAATAATAATCATGAAGGTGTATGTAAGGGTTGTGCCGAAGGAAAGCATACAAGGGGACCTTTCCCCTCAAGTGTCACAAAGACATCTAATGTCTTGCAATTGATACATTCTGATCTATCTGGTATGCTGCCCGTGACATCCTTGGGAGAATGTTCTTATTATATGACATTCATAGATGACTTCTCTCGCAAAACCTGGATATACTTCTTAAAGAAGAAGGATGAGGCTTTCATGTGGTTCCATACCTTCAAAGCCTTGGTGGAAAATATGACAGGGAAGAAGATCAAGATTTTGAGAATTGATAATGGCATTGAATACGAGACAAACGAGTTCAAGGACTTTTGCAGAGAAGCTGGCATCAAGAGGGAGACCACAACTGTCTATACTCCTGAGCAAAATAGCGTTGCTGAACGAAAGAACAGGACCATTGTGGAAGCTGCCCGTGCCATGCTATGTGACCAAGGTCTACCGAAGTTTCTGTGGGGAGAAGCAGCGAACACTGTTGTGTACATACAAAATCGATGCCCATATTTTGCTCTAGACTCCAAAACTCCCAAAGAGGTTTTCTCTGTTAAGAAACCTTAAGTCTCACATTTTAGAGTTTTTGGATGTCCTGTTTACTTTCATGTACCAAAAGAAAAGAGGAGCAAGCTGGATGCTTCTGGGAAGAAAGGAATGTTTGTGGGCTACAGTGAAACTTCGAAGGCCTATAGAGTCTATGTGCCTGGTCAAAGGGAAGTGGAGATATGACACGATGTCACCTTTGATGAAGATGCTTCCCTAAGGAAAGTAGTCAATCTTCCGAGATCTGAGGAAGATCATGAAGCAAGGTCTAGAAATCAAGAGGAACCAAAGGATGAGACGATGCCTAATGTTGAAGGACCGATGGACCCGATTGATCCACCTCCTTCACTGGGAAAGAGACCATAATGGCTCAGGGACACTCTCGAGGATGCTGAGGGACATATGGCCCCAAGGGGGGCATTCTGTGAAAGCAAGAAGTAGATACCAAGGGTATCTAGCAGCCATGAGTACTATTGTACAATCCAAGCCTAGATATTTTGAGGAATTCGTAAAGCATCAAGTCTGGAAGGATGCTATGCACGAAGAGTATGAGTCCATAATGAAGAATGATGTCTGGGATTTGGTTCCAAGACCGAAGGACAAAGCAGTTGTCACCTCGAAATGGATCTACAAGATCAAGCATGGATCTGATGGAAGTGCTGAAAAGTTCAAGGCAAGATTCGTTGCCCATGGCTTCTCTCAAAAGGAAGGCATAGACTATGATGACATATTTGCACCTGTGGCCCGATATACCACCATTCGATCTATTATAGCCCTTGCTGCTACGCAAGGATGGAGTCTCCATCAGATGGATGTGAAGACCGCATTTCTGCATGGTACGATAAAGGAAGAGGTATATGTGGAGCAACCTCTGGGGTTCAAAGTCCAGGATCAGGACACCCATGTCTGCAGGTTGAAGAAAGCCCTCTACAGGCTGAAGCAAGCACCCAGAGCTTGGTACGAGAGAATAGATAGCTACCTGATGAAGCTGGGCTTCACTCGTAGTAATGTTGATCCGAACCTTTACTTCAAGGTTGTCAAGGAGAAGCCTCTCATTCTGGTGTTGTATGTAGATGACCTCTTCTTGACAGGTGCTGACCCTCTCATTCATCAGTGCAAGAGGGAGCTCGCTGCTGAGTTCGAGATGAAGGACCTAGGACTGATGCACTATTTCCTAGGCCTGGAGGTCTAGCAGAGACTTGGCAAGATTTTCCTTTCTCAAGGAAAATACATTGTGAAGCTTCTGGAAAGAGTTAGTATGGTAGACTGCAAGTCTGTGTCGACACCGATGGAGCTCAACTTCAAGAAGTTGAGTGGCAACGCTACTGGGCCTGTATTAGCAAATCCTACTAAGTATCGTCAACTCGTAGGGGCCCTGATGTTCTTAGTGAACACCCGTCCAAATATATGTTTTGCAGTAAACACTTTGAGTCAACAGATCGTTGAGCCTCATCACTTTCACTAGGTTGGTGCCAAGAATCTTCTGAGATATCTTCGGGGCACAATAAACCATGTGCTGAGATACACTGTCGGGAGCGTGACACTCCTTGGATATACTAATGTCGATTGGGCTGGCAGTGTGGTGGATCGTAAGAGCACATCGGGATGTTGCTTCAATCTTGGTTTTGCTTCGGTATCATGGATGAGCAGGAAGCAGAAGTCAGTGGCTTTGAGCACCACAGAAGCCGAATACATTGCAGCAAGTATGGCCTGTTGTGAAGCAGTTTGTTTGCGAAAGCTCTTTAGTGAGTTGTTCGGACATGTGCTAGATACCACCGTGATACTCTGTGATAACCAGAGTGGGATTCGCTTGTCTAAGAATCCAGTGTTCCACGATCGATCCAAGCATATTGATATCAGGTATCACTTTATCCGAGATATGGTACAGTGAGGCGTCGTAAGGCTCGATCATATAGGAACTGAAGAGCAGGTCACGGATATTCTCACAAAGCCCCTAGGGAAGGTCAAGTTCCTAACCTTCCGTGAAAGTCTTGGTATCGTGGAATGACCCTATGATGTGGGTCCTGTTGGATGATGAGCTCTGGTAGCTCTGGGGGGCTCTGGGGATAGCTTCTCAGAGCTATAAGCAACCACAGGGCTAGGCTTGCCGAACCTTGTTGGTGTGCTTCGGCCCCACCATTGTGATTATTGAATTGGTTCACCTCTCATTATTTGTGCCCCGTATGCATCCTACCCATTGAGTTCAGAGCTCATGGGAAGTACCTCTCATTTGGCCAATGAGGTGGGAAAACCTAGAGACTAGTAACAAAGACTGATGGATGCATCAGAGATTGTCATACTCTCTATCTAGGATAGCATGGTCCAACCATTTGATCTAGGATCAAGTATAGTGAGGTTTCGGACCTCCAATTGACTTCGGGTTGGTATGAGACTCTTTGTGAGTCCTATAGAGGTTTCGGACCTCTGGGCTGAATCTGTCAGTTGGGAATGATGTCTTTGTGACTGACCCACTTCTGTTCTGAAATAAAGAGGCCAGCAAAGTAAGTTACGACGGGATGATGCACGATGTTTGATTACGCAGGTGGATGGAGTTCTCCCTAGTTGACAGGGAGTGTTAAAATTGGACAACTAGGTCCAAACTCCATGTTGTGATGCTCAGATGAAGACACCAATATTTTTATTGGGTTCGTCTTTCGGAGAGGTGCAAGATTGATCTAAAGATCATCTTGATCCGATGAGCAGAACATTTATTTTGAATTTATTTTTAATACTTTCAAAATATGTGCAGGTCGGCCTTGAGGTTTTACACCCCCAGCAAATGTGTCACACCCTCAGTGATTGATAAAAATAGAGTCAACGTTGGAGGACATTTTCACTCATCTCATCCTCTCACATCATCTCTCTTCTTCTGATTAGTTCGAGCTCCTTGGAGGCAGTTTTCGGTTCACACGTGGGAAAGAAGGACGAAGAGAATTCTGCTGCAACTAGGGTTTCCATGCAAGTTTGACAAGCGTTGACTTTCGTCAACGCATGGTCCAAAGGAGCTGATTTTTGGTGCAGACTTCGATTTATGCAGGTCGTACATTTTGGCACAAGAACCGAGGTCAAAGGTTGACCGAAGACCGAGCTGCGCTGACTTTTATTTGCTATTGTTCGGCGTTGAATTTTCTGGGCAGCGTTGACTTTTCTAGGGTTGACTTTGAGTTGACTGTGTGGCTATTTTGAGTGTTGCCGTGACACATGCTGGACTGGCTGACCAAGGAGACTTTGTTGGTTGAAGCATCCTGTTGACCGCCGTAACGCACCGACACATTTATCTGTTTCTGACTTGTCTTCTACTGATCTACTGGTATGTTCTATCAGCATTTTACTTTATGATTTATGTGATTGTTGTCTAGTACTGAAGAGAAAGTAAAGTTGCATCAAGCATAGAACATCTACAAAATTTTACAGGCTGTCTCTTGGATGTTCGCACTTCCTTAGATATCCGCAAATTGTCACTTTAATAACCGCACTATATATGATGTATTGACCGCACTGTGTTGACCACACTATATGTTGTGTGTTATCCACATTATTTGTTTTCATAATATCCGTTTCTTCTGAAGTTTGTGCTCTACGTTTATGAAAGATTCGCACTGTAACTTTCGGTGATCGAATCCACACTGAAATTCTACAGCAGACTGTTTCAACGATGATCAAGAACTATCTCTACAAAGGACCGCATATCTCTTCTTCTTGATCCGCATTCATAGCTATATGAACCCAGAACATATCCGCTCTTTTCTTTATATGACAGTCTGCAACTTCTACTCTTTTTCAACACCAAGAAATCCGCATCTTATGTGTATATATAGGAGTGCGTTCACTTAATTTAGGCCGACCATACCTCTGACATGTAAGTCGACTTTTAGCATAGATTTTAGGCCGACGTGAAGAATTGTATACTTCAGCGTTAAGCGTGACTTCATGAGGGTTGTTATCAGCTATTTTCCCACAAGGTATTGGAGCACATTTTCGAACTAGACACTTCAAAAACATGACTCATGATTACATTTATAAACATAAGACAAACCCTACTAGACATCAAGAAGAAGTCTAGAGACCTATAATAAATCTTGCTCATGAAACCCATGAAGCAAGTACGACAAAATTACATTTTATTATCTTTGTCTTCTTCTTTACATAAATACATAGTCAACATGAAGACCGACCTAGTTACACTTTTCAACACTCCCTATTAACTAGGGAGGTATTCATACAGCTACATGGTCACTTTCAAACTAAAGAATCTCATAAGAAGAATCGGATTGGTAATCGCATGTGTATAGCATCATATCAACTAGCATTGTCCTAGTGCAAGGCCTTGACTAATAGCCCCATGTCTCAACGAGACAATGGGCTACAATGCTGGCGAGACACATGACTAATAGACACCATAGTCATTGTTTCTCCAAGGTACATACCCCACATAGGTGTTCTCAAAGTATGACCTTCTTGGACTATTCTTTTCTTGGGTAGCCAACCCTCAAAGAATATTGGTCCACGACTACTCTTATCTTGAATGCCCTATCTCATTCTCAAAGAGTATCAAATGCCAGATGATTACCCAATCCTCCATTCTGTCTTCGAAGTGAAGACCAGAATGATGTGTCTATCCATTCTCTTCACATGGCCTTCACTAAGACGTATGGTTGTTAGTCCTGGCCTAGTGCATGACACATGTAATAGAGAATCACATACGTCACTCCCTCTTAACACAGGAAGGACATATTTCAAGTTTCTTCCTAGCAAGAAACTTACCACTGGGCTCCTCATTAACCAGGGCCCTGCAGCAGCAATCTAGCGACTCATGAAGAGTTCCTCTCCTCGATGTCATGGATTTCGATATTGAGGAATCTTCAACTTTGGCGGCATAGGGCATAGATCATCCATCACTTTCAGTCACGAGTCATGTCCACTATCAGAAAGTGATTCATCAGTCTTCCTCATCTGTTCCATCGTTATGCCATGTTGCTTTCCTTCGAATCATCCCCAAGGATCATACATCCTTTCTTACGATTAGCAGCCCTGCACAAATTCATCCAAATGAGCATATACATATGAACCTTTTAGAACAAAATTACCTTAGTGATGATCTTTCACCATGACATCTTCCTATAGGCATCTGTATCCTTCATACAGATTGACACATCTCCTAATGATATGTTTTGTCAAGGGTCTTCTTATTTACTAGACTTCTGTCAAAGTCTACATATCCTCCCAAGAGATCTCCTAGTCACATCTTCTTGGCTTCCGGATGATAATTGCCTCTTGACATAGTTGCATTTCATGATCTCTTCCTTTCTGCACATTCTCCATTCCCAGGAAATTACAACCTTTCTAGTTTCTCGTTCATATACAACCACCTTATATTCCATGAGGACATATTATGTTGATTTCATTTGTCCGTGCACTGAGAGATACTCCTCCATAGATCATACTTCTAAATACAAAATTTCATTACCTACAACCATAGGACATGACTTCACAGTATCCAATGTTAGCATATAAATATATACATACCTCATACCCTTTTCCCTTGAGTCATCCTGTAGCAATTTCTCAAGAATGAAGAGCTTCATAATCTTGGCATGTTCCATCAATAT
Source organism: Pinus albicaulis (assembly GCA_034641835.2). Classification (NCBI taxonomy): domain Eukaryota; kingdom Viridiplantae; phylum Streptophyta; class Pinopsida; order Pinales; family Pinaceae; genus Pinus; species Pinus albicaulis. The sequence continues at coordinate 728,651,286 of CM076570.1, read as the reverse complement.
GTCATCACATCCCAGAAATCTTTTTCCATGATGACCCTTGCTCTTGATGACTGCTTTTCTTAAGTAATGTTATCAGAGAGGGTTTCCCGAAGTTGATTCCCCAGGAGCTCCTACCATGCTTTCATCAGGATGCTACGCTGTTTCCTATCATATAACCAAAAGAAATCACTTAAAGGAGAAGATGATCTCAATCATAGTGGAGATCCTTTGCTTCTTCTTTCTTATCAGGCTCTTTCCTCATTTTCAGAGACATGGGCTTCTTCCCTATTTCTCTTGTCCTTTTTCAGATTAAGGACAATTTCTATTTTAATGCCCAAGTTCATCATATCCAAGGCATCGTGCTTCATCCACATTTCTTCTTTTACTCTGAGGACCAAAACTTACCGAATCTTCCTTTCTTCCTGGACATGGCTACAAAGGCTTGATTCCTTCACTTGATCTTGTAACAGCTTTGGCTTTCAATCTTGTTTCCTTTATTTACATAGGGACCCTAAATCGTGGAATGGTGTGACTTCTATCTTCCCGTATAATTGTGAAGTGAGATTTCCCCATTCTTCTCATAGAGCTTTTAGCACCACTGTAGTCTTCTCCTAGCTCCTGCAGTTGATCAGAGAGATTTCTTCTCCTACAGTACTCACAGAGAATAGCTCCACTAATTTCTTATATACTCCTTTTGATGATTTTAGATTTGGTACATCGGAGATGATGGAGTCTTTTATGGATTCTATAAGAATCCTTTGGGCTCTTATATCTCCCTTCATGAATTTGGCATGACTTCATTGTCCTTTACAAAGGAGACATTTTAATAGATTCATATAAAGTCATAGATATACTTACTTAAGTAGATGCTTTTTTTCTTCTATCAGCTTGATTACTTTGAAGATGGTTGAAGCTTCCTTTGAATGGTGATTGATGAGGATATTTTGCTGCTTCCTTGAAAGATCAAGGATGATAGGTAACTTGCCTTGAAGCTTTTGATGGCAATACTTTGAGATAACAATGATCTGTTGGCACATTTAAGATTGTTTTATAATACTGTCTTATTTCTTTCACTGTGGAAGACTGACCTTTCTTCTAATCAAATCCTTGCTTTGATGCCATCCATGAAATCTGATCCTTGAGTGTCTCTATGCCCTTTCTAGCACCTTAGCTCTGATACCATGTTGAAAATTTGGAGGGCTGTAGATTATTACAAATTCTCTTCTTGATAATTACTTGTGAACTTGCTTGAGTTACTTATGTCTTTCTTTCTTTAGCTTAGTTAGTCTTTCATCAAGTCAATTATCAAAATGCATGAGACACAAAATTAGGCTCCTAGAGCTAGGGCAAAACCTCTCCCTCTTGGAGAGGAAATCCCGCAAAGAATTCTTCTTATGGATCTTCATATGACAAGTACCATGACCCAGACTCGGACCCTAGACTTAGGAATGTCTCCAAGATCTTGTTACTGCCCTTTTAAACTTGACTCTTCTCTTCTTCGATGATCTGCTCTATTCTGCACTTGAGAACTCGGTCACCAAGATTTTCTTGATGTATTGTGGATGGGAAGGTAAATCTTTACCTTCCTCACTTTCATTCTTCCTTTAGAATGCGAACTATTGACTGTGACACATCTGCAAATGCCACCTTATGACTGCTTCCTGAAATGAGCAATTACACTGGCATTTATCATACTTCAGGTATACGCACTTATTGTTTCAGATCGATCCGCACAGCTTCAGCGTTGTATATTATGTAGTCATCAGAGAATTTCTTCAACCTTTGCGCTGAGACACCTTCCTAGAAATTCGCACTGGAAATGTCTTTAAGAATACGCAATGGCTGTCACTGAAAAATGTCTTTAAGAATCCGCAGAGGATGTCTCTTGGATGTTCGCACTTCCTTAGATATCCGTAAACTGTCACTTTAATAACCGCACTATATATGATGTATTGACCGCATTGTGTTGACCACACTATATGTTGTGTGTTATCCGCACTATTTGTTTTCATATTATCCGTTTCTTCTGAAGTTTGTGCTCTACGTTTATGAAAGATCTGCACTGTAAATTTCGGTGATCGAATTTGCACTGAAATTCTACAGCAGACTGTTTCAGCGATGATCGAGAACTATCTCTACAGATGACCGCATATCTCTTCTTGATTCGCATCCATAGCTATATGAACCCAGAACATATGCGCTCTTTTCTTTATATGACAATCTGCAACTTCTGCTTTTTTTCAACACCGAGAAATCCACATCTTATGTGTATATATAAGAGTGTGTTCACTTAATTTAGGCCGACCATACCTCTGACATGTAAGTCGACTTTTAGCATAGATTTTAGGCCGACGTGAAGACTTGTATACTTCAGCGTTAAGCGTGACTTAATGAGGGTTGTTATCAGCTATTTTCCCACAAGGTCTTGGAGCACATTTTCGAACTAGACACTTCATAAACATGACCCTTGATTACATTTACAAACATAAGACAAACCCTACTAGACATCAAGAAGAAGTCTAGAGACCTATAATAAATCTTGCTCATGAAACCCATGAAGCAACTACGACAAAATTACACTTTATTATCTTTGTCTTCTTCTTTACATAAATACATAGTCAACATGAAGACCGACCTAGTTACACTTTTCAATAGAAATTATGTCTATCCCCTCAAATTATTTTTATTTTTGGTTTTCTGGCAAAATATGGCAAAAAAATAGCTAGAAAATGGTCAAAAAAATAAAATTGAGAGAAAATAAATCTCTCCAAGTGTAAAAACAAATTTTTGGAGAAGGTGGCCACTCCCAAGGAAGAATTAAATTGACAAACCCAATTCCAACGAAGAAAAAACCACGATTTTTGGGGCCAAAAAAGAATTATTTTTTCAAGAAAATTAATTTTTTGGGTTCAATTATTTGAAGAAAATTCGTGGGTTCAAAAGAAGTCAAATTCTCAAGGTCCTCCATCAAGGGAAAAATCAATTTTTAAACAAAAATTGAACTTATGGACCAAGGTGATTAAGTCAAAAATGATTTTTTGAGGAAAAAAGGTCAAAATAATATTTTTTGGACCAGGAAAAAAGAGAATTGTTATGGAATTCGAATTTTTTCATCAAGATCAAAGGACAGGATTTAATTTTGGCATGGATCAAGCATCTACCAATTGCTACTATCCTCGATCAAGTCAAAATTGTGCAACTTCTTGGACCTAGCTGTTTTCCACTTAGAGGGGGGTTTAGATCTCTCTATTTTTCTATAAATTGAACCTAAGGCTTCTCATTATAACATCTTTGATCTTTGGATCTCTGTGCTCTAGCCATTAACTCTTGAAGCTCTCTATTTTGTTAATAAAGCAAAAATCTTTAGGGTTACTACGATGTTGTTTCTTCATGGATATGGTAATATTGTTTCATTGAACTTTAAATTTCTACTTGTGCTCATATTTGTTCTATCCATTTGCTTTTATGGAACCAATGGTGTATAGATATCTTGCACTGGTGATTGGATCTAAGGAATGCTTTAGGATTTTACGTGGCTAGTCGTTTTCGGTTAAACTACTAGAACTTTCTTCCATTGTATTTTTCTTATCTCATGTGGATCTAACAAAAAAAATATTACATTGTGTAGAAAATCAATTGATTGAAAGGAATCTCAAGTAAGAGGGGACGTTTTTGGCTAAACCATCCCACTCTTGAGCATTGAAGTGGAAGAACTCACTCTATTTTCTTTAAAAGACTTATCTAACGATTTTTATTTGCAAGACTTCTAGACTTGGGCTTGAGAAAAATCATATTTTATTTACTTCTCAAAGTTAAAAAAGGGACATTAATGAAACTATATGATTCCTATATATATATATATATATATATATATATATATATATATATATTTGTCATTAAATTTATTTATTTAATTTTATTGAGCGCTAATTGAAACACTTGCTACTTAAAAGGCTAGTATTATGGCAAACTTTGTAAATATTTGTGAATATGTTTTTCTATAAACTTTCATATCCATAACTCTTTTGTATATATTTGTCTCGTCCAATTTTGTCTTCTTCGCAGGTTTAGAGGGAGTGTGGAAATTTTATGTTGTTTGCAAGGTTTGAAAGGTGTCGAGTAGGAAGGAAGGCTCAACCCTTACCCAACCCACACAGCTAGGGCTTGAGGCTCTACGACATTTCTTTTGTAGGTCGTTAATGTTCCAGAACTTCAGTTTTTTTTAAGCTGCATTCATTTTTGAAAATTTTTGAATTTAAATTGCCCTAATCTTGGTTTTGCAGGAATTTTCATAAAATTGAAGAGGGTTTTGACTTGTCCTCTCCATCGAAATTGAAAACAGAAATAATTACCAATTTTATCTTGGATTTCATTGTGGTTTGTCTCATATTTTCTTGCAGGCCACAGGGATTTGGGTAAAGTTTCAGCGATTTATGGGGACAAAAATTTTCAATTACATTCATTTACTTGCATCTAACCCTTGCTTATTTTTTGCAGTGGTTTACAAATTTTTGAAAGGGTTTAAGAATTTGTTGTGGGTGTAGATTCGTTGATCTAATCTTGTTTCCTTGACAGGACCAAGAGTGCCACTTTAGGAGGTCCATTCCACTCTTACCATGCCTTAAAGGCTTGTACTTTTCATCTGATGGGAAAGGCTTCTAGGCCCTGAAATAAACTAATCATTTGCATCAACTCCGAAGGCTATTAGCCTTGTAACTAAATCAAAGCTCCCTAACAATTGATTGGAATTTAATTCAAATTTAAATTATTTTTGGAAATGGTCGTGAGGGTTTTTTATCTTTATACTTTCTTTTAACTGTGAGTGATTTGATCACTGCATAAGGGTGCTTTGAAAGATTTATCCTCTATTTTGCAGGTGTTCTGATCTTGAAGAGGATTTCATCATAAGACTTGGCACAGAAACTGATTTCAAGGAGGGCAGTATACCCTTTCAGAACTGAAGCAAAATTTTGGAAGGTTTCCACACAAATACCTTAAGATTTAAGGTTTAAAAATTATATATAGTTCACTGCAAACATTTTTTTTTTTTTAATTTTCTAGCCTATTTCATCTAGACTGCATACTTTGAGGGCTCAGATTCATTGCCATCTAACCTTATTTGATTTGCAGAGGTTTCAGTTCAAATTTGAGGAAAAAAAATTTGGTTTGGCATATGAAATTTTTTGATCTAACGCGGTTCTCCTTACAAATCCAAGAAGACCTTATCTTGAAGTATATTTCTAAGTCGTGGGCCTAGAGTGTTAGTTTTAGTAGCATCGGATGTGTTCTAACCTTGAAATTTTGTGGAAAGGCTAGATTACATGAGATCTCCAAAACCCAAAAATCGTTTCTGGAAATTCCGCCTAGAAATGGCTTAATTAGATTATTAGTCAATTTTTAAATATTTCCGAAGTCTAAACTTAGGGAATATGATTAATTAATTAAAATTAATTAAGTCAAGGTGTGAATGTTCTAGAGACTCACACGGATCTATAGAAACTTCTAAATCCTTATACTTATGCAGAAATTATTACTGTTAATCTAGTTAAGCTCCTCCTACTTATATAAGTTATAAACTGAATAAATTCAAGTTAACATCGAAGCAAAACACATAACAGATCTCTACCAATTCAGATCTAGAATAAGCACATGCACACATTGACAAAGTGGCACAGTTATTTCTGGACAAACTGTCCCCGGAAAAACCCAATGTGGGAAAACCAATCTCTGGCTGCTGCAGGGTTCTATTATTCAGAATATTTCTAAATACACAACTTTGAGTTCCAGATCTAGAAAACCCGACAGAGAAAACTCTAGATCTACAACTCCAGGCTGATCTAGGGCCAAAAATACTAACTAATCCACACCCTCAAACGAGATTTACAAAACTCAGCCAGATCTAGGCCTAGAAACCCCAGCGCTGCCCCTGAAAGGCTCTGCGTCAACCTCTGAAGCCCCTGAAAGCCTCTGCGTCAGCCTTGGATGACCTCCAAACCCTTAGCACTGCCTCTGGAAGGGACTGCGTTACCCCAGAATGGGTGACGCAGTCACTACGCTGCCCCTCAGGGTCTCTGCATAACCCCTGAAGGGTTTCCTGAAAATTACGTTGTCCTTGATGTTGTTGTTGTTGCTGCCTTCCTCTGCGCTGTCCTTCAGCTGATCTCTTCTTTGCCTCTTTGTGTATTCTAGACCCTAGGATCAGATCATCCCCTTAGTCTAAATTCCCCTCTCTACAACTGAAACACTTCTGAGTATTCTTAGCAAAACCTGCCCTAGAATCTCAGCTTAGCTTCAGTGCTCTGCCTCTATGTGTCTTACAAATGACCCCAAGCCTTTCCTTTATACTTTTCTCGTTGACAAATCAACAGCCAAGATTAAATCTTTAATCAATGGTTAAGATTAAAAGAAAGCTTGATCCGTGTGACTCAAGACAATTTCATCACATGTTATATTAAATTTACTTTACTTATTTTATTTTCCTAAGTTTTAACTTAGGAAATACATTAAAATAATTAATTAATTTAATATCTCCTAAACCAGATGAAATTTCCCAAATCCATTCTTGGGTCTTGTAGATCAAGTGAACTCTAGTCCCTCCACAAAATTTGGGAGCTAGAGCACAACTGATGCTACCCCAAATACACAAAATCTCAACACTCCCTCTTAGCATCAAGGGTGTACTCTAGCAATACATCACATTATGCATTACATGATTTTGGGTACTGGTTTTGTGTTGTTGATGCTTGGCCTGCTACCACTCAACTCTGCACTGCTGCTGCCATTCTGTACTGCTGCCCATGACTCTGCCACTGCCACTGCAACTTCTGTACTACAGCTCCCTGTCAATATGTTGCATATGTGTTGCTCATAGCACTGCCACTGCTGATCTGCTACATTGCAACTTCAGTTGTTGAGAGAAACAACTGAATCTCCTGCCCAATCTTTGGCAGACAAGTCAAATGGGTTCCGCATCCTCATCGTTGAAGCTCCATAGGCTACAGATCTGTGCTGGCATCTAAAGAACGATGCATAGCTACAGCTCTGCCAACGTAATCAAACTCCCTCTGCACTACTGAAGTCACATTAGCTCCTTGTGCTGAAATCTATCACGCTGCTGCTGCACTACGTTGTCCCTCTGAAGCTCCCTGCGCTGCTGCAGCTCTGCACTGCGTAGGCAGCACTGCTCTGCATTGCTGAAGTCACATCAGCCTCTGCGCTGCTACTGCTTCTACACTGCTGCTGCTTTGCTCTGCGTTGCTCCTCCCAGTCTTCAGGTTTGCCTCTGCTTCTGCCTCATCTGTGATCTATGCACCCACTGCTCCACTTGTCCCGCTACTGTCTTAAGGCTATCGTAGCTCGCTTGTGATCCAAGAGATGAGTTGCTCAAGGATCATGCCTTACTTCCATGTAGCTCCTCTACATGTCCAAGTCACCCCACCTCCGTGGTTCATGAGCACTCATGGCTACATCATCTCCAGACCCATCATCTGCCACCGCTGCTTTTGAAGAAGATGCTTCCTTGTCCTTTTTCTTTTCTGGACAATGGCTGGCAAAATGTCCCATTTCGCCACATTGGAAGCACTTGATCTTTGAAAGATCCTTGGCCGGCTTCTTCATGCTGTAATCTTCTTCCTTCCTTCTTACTTTGCTCAACCTAGGGCCGTGCCGGCTTCTGGTGAACACGTAATTCTTCTGGTTTGGTGGACACCACAAGCCGTCCCAACTGGAGGTCCGCTCGCCTGGGATACTTCGGACAAAGGTTTCCCACTCATCCGTGGATCGCATTGAGGCGCTCCCAACTATCACCGCATCATCTACGGCTAGGCACCCATTGCAAATAACCGATCCTCAATACCGTAATCAAGAGGTAGGCTTCGATGTCTTCTCCCTTGGTCATCATGAATGACCTCATTTGGGCCTCCAATAGCATCTTTCTTTGGACTGATTTTCCCTCATACAGGGAAGTCAAGGCCTTCCACATCTCATTAGTTGTCCTCTTCTTAGCTATGTGTGGCATAATATGATCCTTGATACTGTCCATTATCAACCACTTGGCATGCCCAGCAGCTTCCTTATGCTTTCGTAGGAGATCCGCATCTGTCGGTGTGACCAAAGTTGCTATGCATGGTCTCTTAGACCATATGCCTCAAAGACAATCAGGATCCTTGCTTTCCAAACCGAAAATTTTGAGAGGTCCTCTAGCCTATCCTGATCACGCAGTCCATGAGGAGCCATCTGCTCAGAATGTGTCGAAGCTCCTCCTCTCTATACTAGAGATCTGGATCTAGGGTCCTTTACGAAATAGGCACCCTTTGCTCCCTCTAACACTTGATTTCCCTCCTTGGAAATCTACCAAATCAACTATGATTCAGCTTCTTCTTTGATCCTCTGATCAAACTACAAGTTTCCTTTGGCAAGAAATTCTCTGAGAAGCTGATCTCTTCCCAATTTTTGTCACTTGTGCTAAGGCTAAAAATCTGAAAACTTCAGAAATTTAACCCCACCAACTCTTCTCAATTTTTGCAGCTTTTTTGCAGACTTTTCTGGATCTGACAGATTCAGATCTAAATCACACTGGCTCGCTTCAGACCCAACCAGCGTTGTTTCTAAGCTGCCTCTGCGCAGTAATTGCGTGGGTTGCTAGGACACAGCGCTGGACAATGTCACCCTTCCCTCTGCGTGAATCTGCTCCTGAAAACTGCGTTGTCCCTTCAGATCTTCCTCTCCATTGATTTTCCAACTGCTTTATGCAGCTAGATCCTTCAGATTCTTCAGCTGGTGACCCTTCTAGATCTGCAATTGCTCTGATACCATGTAGAAATTTATGAATCCTTATACTTATGCAGAAATTATCACTGTTAATCCAGTTAAGCTCCTCCTACTTATATAAGTTATCAACTGAATAAATTCAAGTTAACATCGAAGCAAAACACATAACAGATCTCTACCAATTCAGATCTAGAATAAGCACATGCACACATTGACAAAGTGACAGTTATTTCTGGACAAACTGTCCCCGGAAAAACCCAATGTAGGAAAACCGGTCTCTGGGTGCTAGAGGGTTCTATTATTAAGAATATTTATGAATACACAACTCTGGGTTCCAGATCTGGAAAATCCGACAGAGAAAACTCTAGATCTACAGCACCTAGCTGATCTAGGGCCAAAAATATTAACTGATTCGCACCCTCAAACGGGATTTACAGAACTCAGCCAGATCTAGGCCTAGAAACCCCAGCACTGCCCCTGAAAGGCTCTGCGTCAACCTCTGAAGCCCCTGAAAGCCTCTGCGTCAGCCTTGGATGACCTCCAAAACCTTAGCTCTGCCTCTGGAAGGGACTGCGTTACCCCAAAATGGGTGACGCAGTCACTACGCTGCCCCTGAGGGTTTCTGCATAACCCCTGAAGGGTTTCTTAAAAATTACGTTGTCTTTGATGTTGCTGCCTTCCTCTGCGCTGTCCTTGAGCCGATCTCTTCTCTGCCTCTTTGTGTATTCTAGACCCTGGGATCAGATCATCCCCTTGGTCTAAATTCCCCTCTCTACAGCTGAAACACTTTTAAGTATTCTTAACAAACCCTGCCCTAGAATCTCCGCTTAGCTTCAGTGGTCTGCCTTTGTGTGTCTTACAAATGACCCCAAGCCTTTCATTTATACTTTTCTCGTTGACAAATCAATGGCCAAGATTAAATCTTTAATCAATGGCTAAGATTAAAAGAAATCTTGGTCTGTGTGACTTAAGACAATTTCATCACATGTTTAATTAAATTTACTTTAATTATTTTATTTTCCTAAGTTTTAACTTAGGAAATACATTAAAATAATTAATTAATTTAATATCTCCTAAACCAAATGAAATTTCCCAAATCCATTTCTGGGTCTTGTAGACCAGGTGAACTCTAGTCACTCCACAAAATTTGGGAGCTAGAGCACAACTGATGCTACCCCAAATACACAAAATCTCAACAAGATCGACTTCAAATTAATCCTAGCCATCGATTAAGATTTAATTTTGGTCGTTGAAGTCTCAACAAAGGATTATAAGAAGAATTTGATTGGCACTTGGAGAATACACTTCAGCAGCTCAATTTCATAAACAGATCGATTTCTAGAGTAGCAGCTATCAGTTGCCGGAGAGAGTCGATGAGATCGAAGTAGTGAGAGAGGGGCAGAGACAGTGAAGCCGAAGGAGGCAGATCCGGTGCATTTGCAGGGAGGCAAAGAAGCCACAGTGAGGCTGACGCAGAGGCAGTGCAGTAGCCTCTAGGGGCAATTTCGTATTTGTTGGGGGAAGCAGAGTTTCAGTGCCAGAAGATGGGGAGAGATTCTAGAGGCTAGGAGAGACGTTTACCCAGACAACAAATGATCAGAAGGCTTGAGGAGCAGTTGTTCCAAGCTTAGTGCAGAAGTGATTGCGCTAGGGTGACGCAGTGACTGCGCAAAGGCAGTTTGGACGGCTCAATTTTGAGCTAAGGTTAGTGCTCGGATTCGCCTATGGAGTGAGGAAATTCTGCACTAGATTTTTCTTGCCAGTTTGGGCATCCAGTTGTACTCTGATTATTTAACTGTTGCATAATATTAAAACCCTCAGCTGTTGCATCGGTTTTCCCAATTTGGGTTTCGCCGGGGACTTTCGTCCAAAAATAACTGTGTTATTTTATGTGTGTGTGCTAGCATTTCTTCCAGCGTTTATTTCTTCCGCAGTTTTTATTTGTGAAGGTTGCAGTGTATTTATTTCGATATTTGTCATAGGAAACAGCAGATAAATTGTTAAATAGAATTAACAATTACAAGAAATAATATCAGTTGTTGCAATAGGATTCGAGTCTCCGAATTTTCACATGGTATCAGAGCGCAGATGATCAGCCAGAGAGCTCAGTAGCGAAAAAAGGAGTTTCGTTGTTCAGTGTGAGTAGCAGATCGAAACCCCAGAGGGCAGCACAGTCACCTTGGCCAAGAGGTCATATTTCTTAAGGAGAATCGATTTTTCTGAGAGAAGGGCAGAAAAATTCGATCTCTCCAAATCGAGTGATTCCAAAGGCAGAGAAAGCAGCCAGTATTTTTCGCAAAGCAAATCTCTAGCTGGACGCAGTAGGTTTTGCAGTAGTTTGCTAGAGAAAAATTAGCATCGAGTGGAGGAAGAACACACACTGAAGGAATATTTTCCTCAGGGAATTTCTAGTCTCAAGAAGTTTGATTTCCCTTTCAAATCAGCAGTCGTTGTGTGCAGAGTTTCTCACTCCACAAGGGAGTGCGAATACCTGAGCAGCAGCTGAGCAGAAGCGAAGAGGAGATTTTTGACAACCCATTGAGATGGCCGCTGCTGGGCTTCCTGATCAGGACAAGTTGGACAGGGCTTCCAACTACATCATTTGGAAGGCAAGGATGTCTTTCCTTCTGGACGAGTTTGGCCTGAAAACATATATTGCTGCAATGGTAGCGGTTCCCACGGATGCGGATCAGTTCAAGGAGTACAAAAAGGAGATGGTGCGGGCAAAGAGGTTGATCCTTGATGGTGTTCGGGTTCACATTGTATCACACATAGCGGCTAAGGTAACAGCCAAAGAGATGTGGGCTACACTTTCCATGTTGTACCAGGGCACTTTCGAGCAGCGAAAGATGTACATGGAGGAGAATTTGAGATGTATCAGGAGTGAGAAGGGGGAACGCATAGACCCCTTCCTCACCAGGATTCAGGAGATCCGGAACCAGCTTGCAGCTATTGGGGTAACGCCTCAACCTACAGAGTTAGTACAATTGGCACTCAACAGTGTCTCCGAGGAGTGGAAGGTATTTGTCCAAAGTATCTTGGGCAGAGACACCTTGCCAAGGTGGGACGAGATGTGAGCCAATTTGCAGCATGAGGAGTTGAGACAAGACTTTCTAAAGAGCTCCATCAGTGGCAACAGCAGCAGCGGATCGAAGCAGGTGAAGGACGAGGAGAATGTGGCCATCGCATCGTAGGGTCCCAGTCAGGGACATGTGGAGCAGCGAAAGAAGAAGAAGGACATGTCAAAGGTCAAGTGCTTCAGGTGTGGCGAGCTAGGCCACTACAATACCCAGTGTCCTCTCATGAAGAAGGACAAGGAGGAGAAGCAAGACCAGCAGGCAACCTTTGAAGAGATCGATAGGTTGTCCTCTAGGCTGGAGGAAGACTTCGCTATGTTTGAAGACATCCCCCCAGGAGTGAGGTGGGGTGACTTGGTTTTGTAGCCCCAAAGCGCTACAAATGGGCAGGATTCTTGAGGAGGTCCATCTCTTGAATTAGTACCTCGCTACAAGTACCCACAGTATTTAGTAGCAGGATGGACTAGTGGGAGTTGGTGCAGTCAGATGCCAAAGTGACAGTTGTAGGGTCTAGTTGCAGTCAGGTGATGGAGAGCACAGTGCAGTGTTTGCAACAGTGCAGTTAGCATAGTGCAGAGTTAGCAACAGCGCAGAGTCTTCAATGGACAGTGGCAGTCAGGACTCAGGTGACAGATGCATCATACTGAATGCGATTGGTTCAGTATTTCGAATGCTTCTCAATTGCAAATGTTGCAATTGCAGCGGCGACAGATGAGAGGGAGTTGCAGACTGCAGTGCAGATGCAGTGGTGGCAGCAGTTCAACAAGGTCAGCGACAGCACAGATGCAGCGCATATCAGAGTTGCGGAGTGGTTGGTGGGCAATAGTAGCTGGACATCAGCAGCGCGACGGGAGATGGTGCAAAAAAAGAATATTGCTATCAGAGGTGCAGCAGTACCAGAACACATTCCTCGCTAAGAGGGAGTCTTAGTTTTTGTAGCATGGAATGTGTTCTAGCCTTGAAATTTTGTGGAGAGGCTAGAATACATGAGATCTCCAAAACCCAGAAATTGTTTCTAGAAATTCTGCCTAAAAATGACTTAATTAGATTATTAGTTAGTTTTTAAATATTTCCCAAGTCTAAACTTAGGGAATATGATTAATTAATCATAATTAATTAAGTCAAGGTGTCAATGTTCTAAAATCTCACATAAATCGACTTCAAGTTAATCCTATCCATTGATTAAGATATAGTCTTGGTCGTTGAAGTCTCAACAAAGGATTATAATAAGAAGTCGATGAGCACTTGGAGAATACACTTCAGCAGTTCAATTTCATAGGCAGATCGATTTCCAAAGTAGCATCTATCAATTGCCGAAGAAAGAGTCAGTGAGATCGAAATAGTAAGAGAGGGGCAGAGACAATGAAGCTGGAGGAGACATTCCAAATCAGGTGAGTGCATTTGTAAGAGAGGCAGAGAAGCCACAGTGAGGCTGATGTAGAGGCAGCACAGTAGCCTCTAGAGGCAATTTCGTATTTGTTGGGGGAAGCAGAGTTTTAGTGCCAGAATATCGGGAGAGATTCCAGAGGCCAGGAGAGACATTTTCCCAGACAGCAACTGACCAAACCGCTAGAGGAGAAGTTGTTCCGAGTTGAATGCAGAAGTGACTGCGCTAGGGTGACGCAGTGACTGCGTAGAGGCAGTTTGGACGGCTCAATTTTGAGCCGAGGTCAGTGCACGGATTTGCCTGTGGAGTGAGGAAATTCCTCACTAGAATTTTCTTGCCAGTTTTTCTCTGTAGGATTGCCAGTTTGGGCATCTAGTTGTACTCTGATTATTTCACTGTTGCATAATATTAAAACCCTCGGTTGTTGCACCGATTTTCCCGAGTTGGGGTTTTTCGGGGACTTTCATCCAAAAATAACTATGTTATTTTATGTGTGTGTGCTAGCATTTCTTCCAGTGTTTATTTCTTCCACAGTTTTTATTTTTGAAGGTTGCAGTGTATTTATTTCGATATTTGTCATAGGAAACAGCAAATAAATTGTTAAATGGAATTAACAATTAGAAGAAATAATATCAGTTGTTGCAATAGGATTCGTGTCTCCGAATTTTCACATAGAGGCCTATCATTGTCACCAAGAATGAGAGGCCTTTAGGGTCTAAAGATTGCTCCACTATTTGCACCATTTGCTAATTTTGCAACCTCTTTGAAACTTGATACGGATCCCACAAGAATTTAATAAAACTCAACTAAATTTTAATCAAATTTTGGAGTTGGTTGTCAGCATTTGATATTTATTTCTATCCTAGCCAAGAGTAATTTTTATCACTGGTTCAAGGTGTTATTTGAGGACTGATCTTTTGATTTTTGTGGGAATATTTTCACTGAGATCCAAGCCTCTCCTTTTGGTGAGATCCCTCATCTCATTAAGTGTTGGATTTTTATTTATGAGGAGACATCTTCACTGGTTTGAAGCCCCTCTCATTATAGAAACTCTCCTTTTGGAGCTTGAAATTCAAGTTCGAGATCATTTGAAAGTTAGATCGGATCCATAGAATTTTGAGGATTTCGTGATCAATTTATAACTGGATCAATTTCATTCCTGGAAGAGAAATTTGTGTTGCATCTTTGTAATTCTCCTTGAGATTTAAGAGCCCTTCTGTCAAAGGGTCTCTCTTGCAACTTTCATTAATAAAAGCTAATTCTTTCTCTTGAGGGAGCTTGGGACTTAGATCCCTTGGCATCCTTCTCTACTTATTTAAAAGGGAGAACCTACTAAGTTACTAACCCTCTCTAACTTAAATTTAGTTGCTAATCATTTCTCCGCATCCTAATTGCATTTCATATTAACTCGCAATGCCTTGCTATTTGGTTAAATTGCATTGAGATACTTATTGTCTTGTTTTATTTGCATTTAAAGGTTTTTAAGTAGTCTCTCAAAATCACTATTAGCAATCTCATTTGCCATCTGTTAATATTAGATAACAATGGTATGTTCTATGCTTGCAGCAATTATTTCAATGTCCTTTTATTAGCCCAATGATGATTTCCACTTATTTTCCAATAGCAATCACATAAACCATTAACCACATTGAAAGTAATTGTAGATAGAACATAAACAATAAAATGCAAAAGACAAGCCAAGACAAGAGAACACAAGAATTTGGCTCAAGCCAAGGAAAAACCCCATGGGGAAAACCCTTGATCAATTCTTCGTATTATGAATATCAAATGTTCAGCAGAGAGAGAGAGTACAATAATACAAATTCAAAGTCAAAATTGACTTGCCAAATCACTATCCAAAATAGCCCAGTCAAATCTGCAATTTTGCTCTCATTCAACAGCAGTCAAGCAGCAGCAATGTGTGCCCTAACCAGTCAAGAGTCAAAGGTCAAAACAGTCCCTTAGCAGCTCAGTCAAATGTCTTCCAACTCGGCCTTCTTAGCTGGTCAACCTGCAGTCAAAACAGTCCAATTCTGAGCAGTCAAACTTGGTCAACACATAGAAGAAGCCTGCGGTCAAAGTCTACAATTGGTCTGCGGTCAAAGTGGCCAGACTTCCTTGATTTTTGTGCCCTCCATTGCAGCCTAGAGAAACAGGAAGAATCCCAAGAAAATTGCAGTAAAAATCAGTCAAACAGCCCTTGGTCAATGTTGGTCAAAACCCTGCAACAAATCTGAAATTCGGCCCAAACAAAAGAAGACACTTGTCCTTCACACGTGTGAGAAATTCCCGCAATCTTTGAGTTGCACGAACCAATCAGATGAGGAGAGAGAAGAATGTGTTGAGTTGTGATGGTGCCAAATGAGGTTTGAGGTCACTCTTATTTATATGCGTTGTAGGAGGGCCAATTTGTCCAACTTGACCCCAAGTTGACGTTGACAAATTGCACATGTGTGGGCTTGACTTCAAAAACACATTTCTCCTTGTCTGATTTCAGTGAAACTTAGGTCAATTTTGGTCCTCTCAAAAAGAGGAATTCAATGCAATAATTATCTTCATCAAATGAGTTGTCCAAAGTGAAATTTAGCCCTAGTTGCCAACTTTAACACCATCTAATAATTGAAAGTTTCTCTATATTTCTCTACTTGTTTGACTATCTGAGACATTGCTCTAAATCTAATTGCATATTTTGCTTCATTGAATCACGTTTGATTTGCTTTGTTGGTCTTTATTGTAAGCTAATTACCTTGTGCTTTAAGTTTTATTGCATATATCTTGGTCTTAAGCATTTTTTATATTGAAGCATATTTTCCTAATTGAATCAATTGCATCTGTCATTTGCATCCTAAATTTTAGATCTGCATCATAAAATTTACCTCCAAGTCTAAACTTAGAAGTTTTAGGGCCACCCTCTTCATCTAATTTGAGAAGTTAGACCCTTATTCACGGTTAACACAGATGACCTTGCAGTCGTTAGGGCCACAGTCCCTGCAGCGCCAGAGGCATTTGGGTAGTTAGAAGCAAGGGGAGATATCACTAATAAATCCCTAGCTTTCTTCCCTAAGCCTTCTCTCTACAAATTGTGTTTGTGACTAACTTCAAAACAATTGAGAAGAAGGATTCATTTAGATTAGGCATTTAACTAAAAGCAATCAAGATCTTGCATTCCACCCAGTTTAGTTTTGCATTCCACCTTTCTAACTTTTCATCTCTTGTGACATAACTATCATTGTGGGCATTATATCTTCCTTGCTACATTGTCACCTGTACTCATCTTTGATTATATTGCTCATTGTCTATTTGCATTGTCATTTTTATCTTGAGCATTTTCTTAGAAGTACAAGTTATTTCTGTTGTGCAAGTTATTTTTTATCTGCTCATATTTGATATTGTGTCATTTCTAACACTTCTTGCAGCATTGTTGCTATTGTAACTTGAGTACCTATTTATTTGCAAGTACTTTTCTTTCACATTTGAGCATTGATTAAGGCACTGGTTCATCACATTTGTATCTTGTATCTGCCTCATTGATCTTAATTGCACTTATCTTAACAAACATTGCACATAATTTCTCATACTTGCTCTAATTAACAACCAAGTTACTCTAATAATAGTTTGCCTTGCCCTCAAAGTTTCCTAGAACTTGTTGTTCCAACAAGTTTCCCCCAGACTACCCCTTGACTTAGCTAGGAGAAATTCTAGACAGAGTGAATAGGGATTAGAGTGACATCCCCTACGTGGATAATTTTAAGGGCTAATATTCGTAGGTGGGCTAATTTTCCATGCTTTTTCCAAAAAAAAGATTCGCCAATTTCCATTTTTTTTAAATTGATTTGCCCAATTTTTATAATATAAATTTATTTTACCCTAAAAATCGCTAAAATTTTATATATACGAATACAAAATGATTAGAAAACTAAATATTTTTACAAAAATAAGATCAAAAATTTTACAATTAACATATTGGGGACTACTAAGATTCGCCAAGGTTTCTAAACTTTAAAATAAACGTCCATCTTTAAAATTTTCCCTGATCCCCTGTTTTGAGCGTTGTGCCTTAGGTGTACACTTTAGGCAACAACAGGGCACTTTATGACACATATCTTAGAGAGGCACAACCTTTGCAGGTTGTTGTGTTTGAATAGAGAAATTTGGAGCGTCACGATTATTGTACCCAGAATATATTAATAAACTAATGGATGAAAAAGAAAGGAGAAATGTCAGTGTTTATCCATAGAAACTTTCAACCGATGTTATACACAGAAGAATTAAAATGACTGTCTGTGCATATGGCATACGATATGAATCCCAAAGACAATAGTTTCCATGTAAATGTCACTAGTGATGAACTATGAGAGTTGTCTAAAGCAACTTCACTGATAGTTGATTGCCAACTATGGAGGAAAATATTCCAATTACTTTAAATTAACACTACTTAATTAGTGAAAAAAAGTGATTTGTGTTTTACGGCAAGAAAGGTATCCAGCAAGCTTCAAAACTAAAGCCAAATAAGAAAATAAAGACACTACTGGACAAAATACAGGCCTCAACTAGACCATGTGCAAGCGAAAAAATATAATTTTATGACTGTTTACATGAAAATACTTTTATTAATGTCCATAGTGACCAAGCAGCTCGCAGAAACTAGAAAGTACAAAAGGCCACACGGTGCATCTCTCGCATTGGTTATTACTTTTTTTCTAGACTGCTAATAACCTAATCATATTCTAACTTAAACAAAATCTAGGAAAGTAGGGAGGGAAGTAAGCAAGAACCATACTGAACAATACAAAATTTTCCTACATGTTTTTGATGGTTTGCTTTGTAAACTTTATAGTTTGTTCAGTTTGATTTCTAGCAAATTTGTTTGGTGCAGCAAGTCTCTGATTAAATTTAGTGGGACATGAAAATGTAGAGTACAGGAAAACTCAAAAAATAAATAACTTACCAGGTAATCTAGATGGCAGGCGCTGTCGATTGGTGATTTCCAGTGATCGATTCCACTCGTTCAATGCTCCTCTGAATGAGAAATCACGCCATCCTCTGTATAATTTCGCATCCCGAACATGAAAGTAGATGCCCTTGATAGAAAGATGGACAGAATTGTCGTCGGTGTAATAAATCTTCAACTTAAACCCATCAGGAAATTAGAAATAAGCATCCAACCACATCCATAAACTATAGGGTATGATGGATCCATTTAAACTTTCAAGAATTGCCTTCAGCGTAAAATATCCTCCACGTTAAGGAATTCAAAAAAAAATCATTTCCATCACATTTATAGAGTTAGAGAGAGCAATTTTAACCTTATTTGATTTTTTTCATTGCTGAATGGAGTTGGATAGAAATATCTTAACCTTTTTTATTTCTTTTAATTGCCTAAATGAATGGACTCAATGGCCTTATTTTAGTTTTTAAATGTTTTTACATTTTAATTTATTTAATTTAAAATAATTTTTTAATATAAATATATGTTTTTTAATTAGGTTGATAAATGTGTTTATTTGGAATAGTGTTTTTAGAATTTTATGATAAATTTTTGAAAAAAAAAATTATGTTTTGAATTTAGTTTGTCCGAAATTTGTATGCCGAGTGTTCACTTAGATTGTTGAACAAACTAAATTAGAAAACACAGTTTTTTTTCCAAAAAAATACATTTTACAATATAAATAATTGTGAAATATGTATTAGATTTTAAAATTTTAATTTTATTATCAATAATTAGTAGATAAATGGTAAGAATTTAACTTTCATGAAATATTTTTAATAATAGTCATATATCAAAGGTTGAGATTTATCTTAAAAGTAGTTATGCCATTCTTTTTAACTAAATTGATTAATTAAAAAAATGTCATATGAATATGAACATGAACATGAGTTATTGTGTTTTTTTGCATATTGTATTAATGAGTCATGGTATTGGCCCACATAATTGTAACAAATCCTATTTAGAGATTAAGAATCTCCGTGATAAAGTTGGGGTGAATCTCCAAATTAAGTGTGTTACATGTTTTGTTATATATATAAACCCATTTATTAATTTATTTTTATGATTAATAATAGTAATAATAATTTAAAACAAAGTTATATTTTAGTTAAATTTGTGATTTTTTTAATCTTGGTACTATGAGATTTATCATGAGGTAAGTGTTTTGATGTATATCCACATTTATCAGTCATTTAATTTATATGGTTTCACTAGTATAAATATATATAGTACTATTAATTGGGTTTATTTTGGGTGGTTGGGAGGAATGATTGTTATCATCATCATCTCATTTAATTCCCACGAGCAATGTGTTGCACTAATAACGAGTATAATGTTGTAATGGCTTCGAGTTTTGTTATTAGTTAGCCTTGTGCTCTAGAAATTCTAAAGTTTACCTTGGGTACCATCCTCGAAATGAGGGGAAATACTAAAGCGTTTTCCCCGAGCTTTGTAATTATATCAATAATTTACAAGAAGTTCATTTGTATAAGTATTTTGGATTGTGCACTATTAAGAAGTTTGGGAAACATTGGGAAGCAATACTTTGAGCCCAAGCTAGAGCTCAATTCAAGAGTGAATGAAATGCAAATCAAGGTGTTGTTGGGAGATTTTTTATTTTTTTTGAGATTCGAAAAACACACACTCAACTAAAAGACACACTAAATTAACTCAAATGGGTTAAGAATCCAATTGAAAAGGGATTGGTGGTGTACAAAGTTGTGGAAGGTAAGGGCACACATCAAGTATACCCTCTTTATGTGGATAGTTTTACACAACAAAGTTCTGACATGGGAACTTCTCCAAAGGAGAATCTTTTAGGGCGCAGGCAGGTGTCCTCTATGCAAGATGAACAAGACCACCTCCCACATTTTCATGGATTGTCCCTTCTCGATGCAAGTATGGCGTGAGATTGATGGCTAAGTAGGCGTCACTAAAATATGGAAGAAGAGATATGTGGACAAAAAATTCAAACTTTAGTCACACAAAGAGAGCTAAAGGCTCATGGGATGCTACCTTATTTAGTGGTGTGGAGGGTTTCTCAAGCTTAGAATGCCAACATTTTTGAAGATTGACTTACTTTTCCTTTTCGAGTCATAACCCAAATATTAGCCTTATTTTCTTCCTTTTAGACTTTTTTCATTTCCAAAGGACCACAAACTATTGGGAATTCGAGGATAGATAAGAACTCTCCATGGAGGATTTTTATGGAGCCTACCAAGGCTCAGGCCAAGCAGCCTATGGGATGTGTTTTGTCATTTACCTTATTGATTTGCACTACTTCTATGTCAAGGAAAACCTAGGGGTTGGAATCAACAACACTAAAAAATTTAAGCCTCTATATTATCTCTTAAAATTGGTTTTGTACACGGGCCTTTGAACTCTATAGGTATATGGAGACCTAATCATTGCGATAAGATGGATGAAGGACCAAACTCAAATACACAACATAAGATTTGTTTGTTTTGGCTCTGAAACTAAAGGACATTTCAAGGCAGTTCTCCAATATCACTTACTTTCATGTTTACAAGGAGCACACAACTCAAGTGGACTCACTTTCAAAAGAGGGTTTATAGTTGACTCAAATTATGATTGCTAACAATGAATATCTGGGAGGAATCATATTTATGCCAAATCTATAAGCATTGATGTCTATTGCATTAGTGGAATCATTATGTAACTTCTTCTTTTTCTTTTTCTTTTTCTTTTTCTTTTAATGCATGTTGAGTAATTAACAGATATAGTGGATGTGGATTTGTTTTTTTTCACCTTTTTGTTGAGGCTTAGCATGATCTCCTGAGGGGTGACTCAAGCCTGTTAGTGTGTGATAGATATTTTTTGATAAAAGTCTAGAGTAAACACCATGATAATGGCTTTGGAGGAATCAATTACTTTCATTTTGACATTTTGTATAAAAGTTACATGAAGAATGTATTTTGACATTCTTGCTAGAATAAGAAATAATTTTCCTTTTTTTTACTTTCTTTTTTTGGAACAAAATATTTTGCAATTGATATTTATCATGATCTCGAAGGATTAAAGGAGGATGCAAGCCCTATTACAAATTTAAAAATCAATATAAAGTCACAAAGTTTATTATTGTAAGGGAAAAAAATATTCTTTAATGCATGCGATTATGGTTATCTTATATGGTTATGAAGTTTGGAGATGTTTTAGTGGACGTAAAAAGAAAATAGAGGGGATCCAAAAGTATTTTATAGTTTAAAATCTTAAAATTAAAAGCAATATACCATATTCAATCATCTTTCTAGATGTTGGACTTTCACCCGTTATGAGTAATGTTGTGATTAGTCTCCTCGTGGGACAATTGAGTGGTTGGCTCAAACAAGGGGACATATTTGGCTCATTGTGATGTGGTTGTGATAAGGCTCAAGAAGTAGGCTCCCTAGCCCTCATGGAGTCTTGGCTCTTGCTAAGTCATAAATCACCGGTATATATGGGTTATGAGTTATTGGATATATTCTTTGTGTTATAGTGCTAGCCACTAGGTTTGATCATGGCCCTCACCTAGATTACTCCAACGAGTTACTCAATCACCGTGATACAAAAAAATAAAAAATAAAATAAAATAAGAGAGAGTAAGGTTTTGATAAGGTACAAATGTTATTGCATAAGATTGTTAATATGAAGGATAGGAAGCTTCCTAGCCTTGCTTTGAATTTCAATAAAAATTACTTGAGACTAAAGAGAGGTGGCATAATGTTGTTGATTCTTGCTAAATCAGTGGAGGATAAAAAATAAGACCACTCCTCAAAATATTAATACCATTAAAAGCACTATCACAACTAAATTTAAACCAAAATTGAAGTGCAACTAATAAAAGAGCATGAGTGTCCTGGATGGGGTGTCTACGATGCAAAGGTTGGAGGGTTGGGGAGAGGGGTGTCTCTTTATGGGTGTCCCCCATAAAGAGTATTAATGGCATTATCGATCTCGAGGCCTCGCCACATGTGAGTTGATCACAATTCATTTGAACTCATGCATGATCATTACCATAGTCTTGAATGTTTGTCATCCAGCCAAATTGCTTGTCAAGCCTCCGCTCATATGATGTTCAATCCTACTCCAATGTAGTTTATGGCCCCTTTCTTCATGGTTCAATCCGCACCTTGTGCGGCTGGATGCCAACCCCCTGTTTACACCTCAAGCTTCAATGCTAGTTGATCTAAATTTGGGTCACTGATTGATCCACCCTCTCAAGCCTTAGATAGACCTTGCTCTACCACCTCTAGCATGCAATTGTTGCTCCAAGATTATTTAGCCCTCCCTCATAAACTAGAGTTTCAACAACAATTTCTAATTATTAGTCTAGAGTATAGGACATGCCCAATGGTTTCCCTCTCCTCATAGGTTCAACACACATGGTGTTGCCTCCGATTTTGACTCCTCCTACATGCAAGATGAGTATTTATCTGGATGTCAAATCCTTTTAGTGGGAGTGCTCTTGATAACTTATGGTTTGAATTTCTTCCCTCATCTACACTTTATTTCTACATTTGAATTCTTTATTGATATCTCTTCACCTAACATTCTTGCATGGTGCTCTCCTCGTGTTTCTTGGCTTTTTTTCATGTTTTTGTGCTCTCTCTTTGGTTTGAATCCCGAGGTTGTCCTCTTTCCCTTGATAGTTTTCTTGACAAACATTATGTCTTCCTCTTCACTCCATCCTGAGTTGGCTCATCATTTTTGTGGATTTCTCGTTGTTTTTTTCCTTACTGGATCCTTACCTCCTCTGTCACCCAGTCACCTGGCTCTTTCCCTTCTACACGCGGTCCCTCTCTTTGTGCTTGTTGCTTGTACCATTCCCACTCTAATAACTTGATTTTCAATATTTGTCGAGCCCCTTACCATGCCCCATTAGCATGCATGTGTTCATCGAGGAGCAACTTGTTACTAGGAACTACCCTCTCAGGGGAATTCATGTATCCACCACCACTTAAAAAAAATAGATTCCCGATTATGTGAGCGCACCCCAGGCCCCATTCAGGAGGAGCTTACCCATATGGAGCGAGAATGAGCCTCTCAGCGACATTAGTTCTCGAAGACAGAGGTTCTTGCAGAACTAGCAGATTGGGTGTGAGATATTGAAAACACGTGCTATCATTTCAGCCAATACATGTACACCATCGACTTATATTGTCATTTGAAATTTCTCCTCAACATAATCTTGATGGACTAGTTCAAGCATCTAGCATATATCCTACACTCTTTGGAGCATTTGCATCGTCATATGAGCGACCTACACCAGCACCTTGATTGCATAGAGAAACACCTTGGTATTCCACCCTCAACAACAATGAGGAACCCATTTAGGTTGCAATCAAGGACTTTGATCTCTTTGCTTAGTCTTATGTTATGCTCGAGCTTATTTTGTTTCTTGATATCATAAACTATTCTCATGGCCAATCTGGATTGCTTTTTAGTTTATGTATAATATTTTTTGGTTTTTTGAACACCATGTTATCCCATGCCTCTCTACCAAGAGTAAACTTTTGGCTATGGTTCGATCTTCCAAGTGAAAAAATGACCTAAAATATCTAGTTCATCCATGTACACTCCTAGAATATTAACATTGTTATAATCAAAACTAACTTACATGAACCATAGTAAAATTGGATATTAAAGGAGACCTATCACATTATAAGACTAAGAAAAAGAAAGATAAACACCTTCTCTTAGATACCTTATCCAAGTCATAAATAAATTTGTTATTAAATATCATTTAAATCAACATAACAAAAATATCCCATCGCTTAAAATTTATTTGTTTATTGTGTTAATGGATGGAATTCATCTATCCAATAATATTTCAAATTCTCACTTCATAGACCACTATCTAACACCATGTGTTTTAAAACTATATTCATGCATAACGCTTGTCCTTAATTTTTTAAAAGAGTTTAATTTATAGCAATGTATTTTTATTTTAATAATTTAATTTAAATCTATAAATTAGAATACATTTTAACTCATTGAAGGGGCAAAATGTACTACCAATAATGAGGGGATCTCCCCAATGCAAAGTCATAATCAGACCTCACGTCGTTTGGGATAGGAATCCCTTCTGATATGTGGGCCCGACTACCACCATGTGTGTTTTCTCTTGGCTTTAATGAAAAGATATTAATTTGGCTTTAATGAAAAGATGTTAATGTGAGCGTAAGTATGAAATACCTAGAGAATGAGGACAAAATCAACCTGAATTAATACACTTGCAATACAAAGTACATGAATATAACAACAAATCAATGATAAGGAGAATATCCTAAGAGGAGTCAATGAGCTAAAACCATTTAAAATATACACAAACAAGAAATATCTAGAAGTTAATTACAAATTAGTTCACAAGTTAGCATGGAATGAGAGAGCAAAGATTCTAGGAAACACATGAGCAACAATATTTGAATTATTTCATCAACATATAACCCATATGAGAGCACACATGCACACACAATATAAGTATTGGATAGCCATTACAACCACCATGAAAGTGCATGGGAATTGACCCAAAGAGTGAAGAACTTCTTATTGATTATGTTGCAAATCCAAGTACATGTACAACAAGTCCATCAAAATCTAATAGTGGACGGTGGACTGCTCATATCATCTCCAACATAAGCCCCTTGCCTCACCACAACTCAGCCTAACATCTGACAGGAGAAAGACCGCTCAAAGCTACCTAAGTACTCACAACTCTCTAAGTGCTAAAGGAACTCAAATGCTAAAAGCCCTTACCATAGAGACATGAGGATACATTTAAACAAGTGAGTTGGTGACCTTTAACCTTCCCCAATAAACTTCAATTTCCTCGTGACTCTTTGATTTCCTTATGACCTATTCAATTCCTTTTCCTAGTACCTTTCACATTCCTAATGACTCTTTCACGACTCTTGTATTTACCATTTTATAATTATGACCAAATAAAATTTTACAATATCACAAGAAATTCAACGAGTCACAATTAATAACGTGTTTTTGGTTATGAGTGAAACTACTAGCTATGCTCACTTCTCTCTTGCCATACAAGCGAATACTTCATTTAGGCTATTTTAGTAGTCATACATGTCCATAACATTGTTGAAAATACAGTGTAAATGGTACAGTAACAATAGGTCCAAAATCTAAAATAATATCATATCTCCTTCTTGGATTGTATGAGCTTTTATGTTGGCTTGCATTTTAAATGTGAGTTGTAGCAAATTGACATCTTTCGCGGTCATGAATTTTCAATCCAGTTATACTCAAACCTGTTAAAAGATGGTAAGCTTTATGAAGATGACCAAGAGAAACTGACAGTCTTTGTATCAGGTCTCTGAGAAATTACTGTAATACCGAACATCAAGGTGGTTGACGGTGCCTACTTCCTCTCCACAGCAGGCCTTGCAACATCCAGCCTTATCATTGAATCTCATGTTCTTTATGCACAGTTTCTTCTACTTGAACTCACCATTCCACCAATGCAGGGGCTTTACCATAATATTTTCCCAAGTTCATTGTTTAAAGGCTTACCATTTGGATCATATACCGTCCATACATAAATTGGGGAAATCAAATCATAAGGTGTACTACGTAGCTTCCTGCCAAGCAAACTGCCCCATCATGATGCTTTGAAGCCTTACACATTCTCCGTTTGCATCCCTTTGGACCCACTTGAGCCTCCGGGTAACACTCACAAGTTTTCACTCTGTATTTTTTCATAATTTCCCTCGCTCAAGTGTTATCACACTTGTTTGTCGAATTTCTTCTACATTAAACAGCAGGGAAAGTTTTTTAAGCTCGAGTTCCTTTAGACAGAAATCACCGGATAACTGCAAATCCTTGACATGATAAGGGGTCAATGGCATGAAATATGTGGTCCACCCTGCAACCATGTATACAGGGTGAACTCAAAATTGCTAACATGCCCTTGAATAATGGAGATAAGATGGTAATGCAAGAAGCTGGCATCACAAAGGCAGTCCCTCAATGCAATCTCAAAACCCAAAAAAGGAATGCGTATGATAAATTCTCCATTGTGAATTTGTTGTTGCCAACATAAAGCCTTGTTTATCGATACAGTTTTAGTTTTGGAAAGATTTAAACAATGCAAGTACTTGGCACATGACTTCATTTCTATCCATGGCGCAGAGCACAGCTCTTTGTAACAAGCATTCAAATAGATTATCAAGGCCACCACTGGCTCTGCTTAAAAATCTTTTGATTTCGAGAGGTTTCTCCCTGAATTGTGTTTGACATGGGTCAAAACTTCGCCCAGGAGCAAAAGGGGCAAATGCCCTTTTCTCTTAAATTTCTTCCAGTTATATTCGAGTTTATTTCAAAGGACTGCCAGCACTCAAAGAACTCTGCCTATTACCCTTTGCACAGCTTGCAATTCCGAGACTTCGATGAATTTGATATTTCCTTTGACGGCTCATTGCATTTATGAAAGTATCATCCGTGTTAAAATTCAAAGATAATATGCTGGAAATAATACTCTCTTCTTCTGCATCACCTACCGGATTTGAAACACAATGGAATAATTCCCATGGCAACCAAATTGGTGCGATGGATACGCTCAAAAAACTTTTGCAATAACAATTTTTACACTCTGCAACATTGAACCCTTCGCAGCCCAATCCCGAGAACTTCCACTACCACATTTAGCTCCAGCAAGAACAATTGTATTTCATCATTTATCAACTCCACGTTCCATAATATTCTTTGTTTCTGGACTATCTTCCTAGATGTTGCGTGCAGGAGAAATGTGGTCTATTGTTATGTTGTACCCCTTGTATCAGCAACTACTCTCCAAGCATGGAAGTTAAGGTAAACCTGGCAGAGATTGACGCAAAACTGAGCTACTATGAACGTCGGAACATGAACTGATGGAAACCTCTTCATAGCTGCTAGGGCCAAAGTGATTAAAATGAACTCCAAAAATATAAGCTATGGATTAAATTAAGATCATCAGTGATTTCAATTTCTTTAAATTTTCTTATTCAGCAGCTTCACCCAGGGAATCTTTTTCTGGATCAAGCTGTAGCTCAACTGTCACTCGATGAGGATTATCCAAAATGAACTCAGTCAAAGGTCAAATAGGGCTAGTGCCTTGAGTGCCACCAAGGGCTTTTCAAATTTCAAAGGTTCAAATGGATCTTTACCATACAACCATTTTCCCTTAGATCAAGTGGACCTTAGTATTCATTGATCCTTCAACGGCCTCGGTGGTGAAACCTTAATTGGCCAATTTCTTTAGCGTGGACAAGATAAGCTCTTTTTATCACACCAACTCTAATATGTGGCTAAAACAACTAATCCTCAATTCCACCTCCCACAATGGCATCTCCCAAGCCACTCTCTAGAAGAGTTCTTCTAAGTGGTGCCGCTGTGGTTCCCAACATGAGATGATCTAAAAAGCCAAGTGCCAACTTAGTCTCCGGATCAAGTGTTCGGCCAGAGAGCAACTAGTTAAGACAAACCATATGTTTTTTCTTAATATCATTAGCATCACCAACATGATTCTTCTCTGCAATCCACTTTGTCTCAGAGATTTTGAGTTTTTTTCTGACTCCTTGGAAGCATTATTGGCCTCAAAGTGACCCAAGTAGATTCTTATGATATTTAAATGTGTGTTTGGATCATCATCTCCATAAAACCATATCCTTGCATTGCTAGGATGATAGAACCTGCGATGGAATTCCTAAAATTCCTGGGATGTAAGTTTAAGAATCACTGGTGGATCTTTTCCACTATCGACACCATAGGTGTGATCCGGGAACAATTCCTGTTGAGAAATCCAGCCCAAGACATTGTTAGGTTGTGAGTAAAACAAGTTCAAAATTAAAAGTTCAGTCCTTTATGATATCATGGTGATTGTTGAACCTTAGAATTATCCTCTTCCTGACATCATTTCTGACTTTTTTCCCTTATTTTCTTACAAGTTTACATACTCCAATCAAATATAAATGTCATGTTTTGTCTCAATGAATGCATTTCAATGATTTCCATATTGCATTCTGATGTTTTTGCTATTCGAATAGTTTTTTGCAATTTAGCGACAGAACGTAGCCTATTCTGCAGCTAATTATGGATTCCGTAGCTACTTTCATGGTCTAACAGGTTCCAAGGCTCAAATGGAGAAATGAGCCACATGGGCATTTCTAGAATTATCTCCATATGAATTTTGCCCTATTTACTCGATCCAAATCGATAGAAAATGAGGCCTAAGATCGTGGTCAAAGGCGTGGTCAAAGAACGTTAGCCGAGAACAAAAGGACTCTTGATTTGCTCTATTGTAGCAAATCAAGAGTTAAACAATCAAATTGCAATTCTATAAGTTGGACTAGCCACTTGTAGCAGAATTAGCTCATAGACAGTTATGTTTATTTCCTTTAAATACCGATTGTACAGAACCGAGAAGAACTAAGTTAAGTTTTAAATTAAGCTTTCGCTGAAACATTCTATTGCTTTAAGACATTGCTCTGTTATAATACAAGGATTGTGTTCATGCCAATGATTCTTTAAATGCGTCTTTAACCAGCTAAGATTTCAACCGAATCAGTTGTAGAGGGCCCCTGCGCTGGAGGAGGTTTTTTATTCATTGTTTTTAGTTTAATTTTTTTACTCTGTTTTTTTATCAATTCTGTTTTCTAAGTAGATTAATGTTGCACTCCAGCTTTGATCATTAGCATAACGTTAAATCATAACTGTGTAAGCCTTATTCTTCTAAAACATTTCGTGAAGGTAGATCTTTCTATTTTCAAATTGAATCAAGTTCGAAGCAATAAGAATTCACAATTATTTAGTTTTCCTTACTATTTTGTCATTTACTTTATTAGATTAGAATTACCAATTAATTGTATCAATGGATGTTTTCAAAGGTCATTTCAAGAAGATGGTTCTAAACTAAATGATTGAATGTCTAACTCATACAGTTATTGAGTTTTCCTCTGCACATTTTACTTGCTTTCTAGGAACTTAGAAATTAAGGTATAATTGATTTCTTACACATCTCAAGAGGATAATACTTCATATTGAATGTTGGAGTAAATCAAACATACATTAGTTGTTTTTAAGCTTTAGCTTTGCATGTTTTTACCTATGTTTTTAGATCCTCATTTAATTGTATCACTGATATTCCTAAAGTTCATTCCAAGAAGTTTATTCTATCATATTTCTAGAGTGAATGATTGAATGTCTAATTCATGCAATTCTCGAGTTTTCCTTTGCATATTTTACTTGCTTAGATCATTAGTTATAATTGGTTACTTAACACCATCTCAAGAATGTGACACTTCATAATTGAATACTGGAGTAACTAAATACACAATAGTTGTTTTCCTTTGCACACTTTACTTGGTTTTTTTAGATCATTAGAAGTTAAAGGCGTAGTTAGTTGCTTACACATCATCTGAAGAAGGTGACACTTCACATTGAATGTTGGAATAACTAAATATACATTAGTTGTTATCTTTTTCTCCTCTCACTTATAATAGCATTGCAATTTCAAATCTCAAATAGAAGATTCATCCATGGAATAGAACTAATGTTAAGATAGAAATCATTAAGATAGATACTCTGTTTTTCAGATTATATTATAATTAGCCAATAGTCTCTGATTTATTTTTATGTAAATTAGTTTAACTTAGGAACACTTCATTTTCTTCCTTCATAAAATTTATTAGATTCATTTAATTTATT
Organism: Pinus albicaulis; assembly: GCA_034641835.2. Taxonomy (NCBI): domain Eukaryota; kingdom Viridiplantae; phylum Streptophyta; class Pinopsida; order Pinales; family Pinaceae; genus Pinus; species Pinus albicaulis. The sequence continues at coordinate 728,621,387 of CM076570.1, read as the reverse complement.
TCATAGTTTTTATATTAACATTCTTAAAACATAAAAAACAAAACCCCAAAACAATATAAAATACATACAACGAAGTAGGAAAAAGGTTAACTAAGCATATACAGTGCACCACACTTCATCAATTTACAAACTTCGGTTGATAATTTATACAAGAAATTTAAGACATTAAATTGACTAAACATTTTGGCGCCATTGCCGGGGAAGTGTAATTAGGTAATCTCATTTCTCACATCTAAAAAAATGATATGCGTAGAGAAAGAGACTCCAGGGGCAAATTCATAGCTAGAGGCGGGATTTTAATTCCTACAACACCACTCACTCCACCAAGATTACGAAGTGGTACACATCCATCTCAAACTCATATTCCATACTTCACTAACCATAGACTTCCTGAAGTTCCAAGGTCAGAAATCCAATTAGGAAAATCTTCTACTTCATTCACTGAGACAATCTTAGAGGAAGAAGATCTTAGATCTCCAACAAAATGAGTAACCTTTTTCACCTCTATAAGGGAACATATTTTAGCTGAAGAGTTGGAAATCCCTAGTGGAGAGGAAGAAGAAGACCCTTTCTTCAACATACCATTGATAACAGAACTAGAGGAAGAGAAATTAACCTTACAGGTTGAATCTTATATTAGCTCTGAAGAATCTATAATGGCATGAAGAGGAGAAAAAGGAGAAGGAGAAATTCTAAATGGAGAAAATGTAATATTTGGAGGAGGTAGAGGAAATGAAGAAAGATGCATAAGAAATAGGGAAATTGGTAGTTCCTTTGGATTCCCTATAGTTGATGGAGAGAAAATGGCACAATGAAAAATATTTCACCTTCTATCCTCTTAAATTTTCATGGATTAAAGAATGAAAATCCTGAAACCTTTTTATTTGAATTTGAAGTCTTATGTAGAACTTATGATTATTTACAAGACTCTCAGAAACTTAAGTTGTTTCCTTCAACATTGAAGGGAGTTGCTTTAAAATGGTCCATGAGTTTAATCACTCAGTCTATTAGGACATGGAATGACATGAAGAGAGAACTTTTACAAAGGTATTTGGATTATTGCATACCCATCAATCATAAGAATGAAGTATTTAAAATGATGCAAAAAGAGAACGAAAATTTGGAGGATTTAATTGAAAGATTCAATTATAACATAAAAAGAGAAAAAATGGATAATTTATTTTAAGACTCTTTAAAGGCTCTTTTATTAAAATCCATTAGAGATGAATGGATAAACATTCTCAACATGATGGGGAAGGGGGATATCTCTCAACTTCCATTATCTGATATTGGTGAATTATGCATCCATCTCTCAAGGGGAAAATAAAAAACTAGGAAAAATCCAAGAGATCATTCTCTTGCTAGGGTAAATAAATCTAAAACTGGAACAATGAGTAGGGCATAAATTGGAAACATGTTTGATGAATTTAAAACAAATATTTTATGGAGTCTTAGTGAACACATAGACACCCTTAAATTACAAAACAAGCAGAAAACAAAGACTGATGCTTTAGCTATTTTCTGTCCCAACTGCAGAAAGAAGCATGCTTTAAGAGAATGTCCTCTTGATACAAAAGTCATAGAGACATGTATGATTTGTTCAGAAAATCATGAGACTAAGAGTTGTCCTCAATTCCAGGTCTTAAGGTTGTTTTTCAAGAAGAAACAACTTCAAATCCAACATAATCTCTTTGCTTTGTTTCTAGAAGACCATGGCAGGGGCCACAAAACTTCCGAGGCTTGGCGAAGGGTGGTTGAAAAATAAGGAGCTTAACGTTGAATCATGTAAATTTATCCTCAAAAACCCAGGTATGGATGTCTCTATTTTCAGAAAAGGTATCCCCAACTCAGCCCTTAAAAATAAATGGAGGAATATGCTCTTGGTTTTACAGAAATTTATCACCTGTGAAGGAAGGTTTGGTTGCATGTATGTATATCATATTCGATTACTGATGAATTTCTTAGAGAATGGTGAAATAAATCTTCCATTCTTTCTGCTAAATAGCTTAAAAATGATGTCCACAAACGTGCAGAAGAGAATACAGTTCATAGATAACACCATGCATCATCATGGGTTGGTAAAGATACTTGTTGACTTTCATTTAAAAACCATAAGAGATACTTGGGAGAATTTTCTTATCAGAAACCATTTTCAAGAGGCACCAGAACAACCTAAAGAAGACAATGCTAGAAAGAGCATAAGGAAGAACACTGATACAAACATTGAAGACAGACCTACATCTTCATTGCAAAAAAATGATGAAAAGATCATCTCTGAAGAGTTGACAGAGAATAGAAAACAAAATAAAGACAAGACAAGAGGTAAGATAAGAAAAAGGAATAAGGATACAAATGAAGAAAATGAGAATCCTCTACAGCTAAGAAGGAGCTCCAGACTCCAAGGCTCAATGAAGAAAACACTACCAAAAGAGACAGAGTTTGTAAGTTTAGATGAAGAAACTCCAATACCATCTCCTGTCAATATTTCTCCTCTACGCAGTCCTCAAAATTTTCCTATTCATAATTTTGAAGGTAGCCCCAGCAGAAAATCTCGAGGCATAGACCCAACACAACAAGAAATATATGATTACATAGAATCATTGGAGAAGAGAAGTGCAACAGTGAATCCTATCAATCCACAAGAACCTTTAGTTGAAACTCTCAAATAGGAAATTTATGATCTAGAGATATTGAATAGGGATATTAAACAGGAGAATGAGGCCTTGAAGCATCAGAACAAGTTAGAAAAGGTAATTAGTGACAATACCATTTTGCATTTAGGACTGTGGTACAAAAAGAACAGGAAGTTAAAAAGAAAGAACAAGTCATTAAACAACGCAGTCATTAATCTCAAGTACAAGCTTCTTATGAGAAAGCCCAGGATGGCAACCACTTCAAAAAAAAGCAAAAGAAGAAAATTGGATGTGTTAACAGAAGTGTCTAAACAAATGCACTAGAAGAGGAGAATTCACATTTTTGGTAAATTGCATGAGGACATGCAATGACTTCGCAGTGGGAGTATGTTGAACCTCAGAATTATCCTCTCCCTGACACCCTTTCTCACCTTTTTCCCTTATTTTCTCATAAGTTTACATACTCCAACCAAAGATAAATGTCATGTTTTGTCTCAAGGAATGCATTTCAATGATTGCCATATTGTATTATGATGTTTTTGCTATTCAAACAGATTTTTTCAATTTGGCTACAAAATGCAGCCTATTATGCAGCTAATCATGGATTCTGTAGCTACTCTCATGGTTTGACATGTTCCAGGGTTTGAATGGAGAAATAAGCCACATGGGCATTTCTAGAATCATGTCCACATGGATTTTGTCCTATTTGCTCGATCCAAATCGATAGAAAAGGAGGCCTAAGATCGTGGTCAAAGGCATGGTCAAAGAATGCTAGCCGAGAATAGAAGGACCTTTGATTTGGTCTATTGTAGCAAATCAAGAGTTAAACAATCAAATTTCAATTCTATAGGTCGGACTAGCCACCTGTAGCAGAATTAGCTCATAGACAATTATGTTTATTTCCTTTAAATATCAGTTGTACAGAACCAAGAAGAACTAAGTTAAGTTTTAAATTAAGCTTTTGCTGAAACATTGTATTTTTTTAAGACTTTGCTCTGTTATAATAAAAGGATCGCATTCATGCCAATGATTGTTTAAGTGTGTCTTTAACCAGCTAGGATTTCAACTGAATCGGTTGTAGAGGGCCCCTGCACTGGAGGAGGTTTTTCATTCACTGTTTTTAGTTTAATTTCCTTACTATGTTTTTTATCAATTCCGTTTTCTGAGTAGATTAATGTTGCACTCAAGTTTTGATCATTAGCATAATGTTAAATCATAACTGTGTAAACCTTATTCTTCTAAAACATTTCGTGAAGGTAGATCTTTCTATTTTCAAATTGAATCAAGTTCGAAGTAATAAGAATTCACAGTTATTTATTTGCTTTACTGTTTTGTCATTTACTTTCCTAGATTAGAATTATCAATTAATTGTATCAATGGATGTTCTCAAAGGTCATTTCAAGAAGATGGTTCTAAACTAAATGATTGAATGTCTAACTTATACAGTTATTGAGTTTTCCTCTGCACATTTTACTTGCTTTCTAGGAACTTAGAAACTAAGGTATAATTGATTTCTTACACAACATCTCAAGAGAATAATATTTCATATTGAATGTTGGAGTAATTCAAACATACGTTAGTTGTTTTTAAACTTTATCTTTGCATGATTTTACCTCTGTTTTTAGATCCTCATTTAATTGTATCATTGATGTTCCTAAAGGTCATTCCAAGAAGTTGATTCTATCATATTTCTAGACTGAATGATTTAATGTCTAATTCATGCAATTCCCAAGTTTTCCTTTGCATACTTTACTTGCTTAGATCATTAGGTATAATTGGTTACTTAACATCATCTCAAGAAGACAATGCTTCATAATTGAATGCTGGAGTAACTAAATATACAGTAGTTGTTTTCTTTTGCACACTTTATTTGCTTTTCTAGAACATTAGAAGTTAAAGGTGTAGTTAGTTGCTTACACATCATCTCAAGAAGGTGACACTTTATATTGAATGTTGGAGTAACTAAATATACATTAGTTGTTATCTTTTTATGTTTTCACTTAGAATAACATTGCAATTTCAAATCTCAAATAGAAGATTCATCCATGGAATAGAACTAATGTTAAGATAGAAATCATTAAGATAGATACTTTGTTTTTCGGATTAGATTCTAATTAGTCAAAAGTCTTTGATTTATTTTTATGTAAATTAGTTTAACTTAGGAACACTTTCTTTTCTTCCTTCTTAAAATTTATTAGATTCATTTAATCTCTTTCATAGTTTTTAGATTAACATTCTTAAAACATCAAAAACAAAACCCCAAAACAATATAAAAATACATACAACGAAGTAGGAAAAATGTTAAGTAAGCATATACAGTTCACCACACTTCATCAGTTTACAAACCTCGGTTGATAATTTATGCAAGCAATTTAAGACATTAAATTGAATAAACAGTGATTGAAATGGGGTAGTTCTTATTGAAGCACTTTTTATGGTGCAGCTCATAAGTTATTTAAAAAAAAGTAGAGAAAATGGTAGAGGACATATGACCTAAGATCATCTTCAAAGACATTTGTGCAAAAGAAAGAAGACTTGGATACTGCAAAATGTCAAATGATTTAGTAAATGAAACATTTACCTAAACATGTGTCCCACTAATGGTAAAGAGATAAAATCTTTTGTTCTTGATAAGTTTCACAAGTGTATTTAGGATATAGGGATAGGGAAAAATAAAAAGTATTATATTGAAGCGTTTAATCCCACTAGCAATCATAATAAAAAAGTGTATATAGGGGCCAATATATCATGGAGAGCCAAAATTGTCATTGCCTAGTTAAAAACTAACTCTCACCACCTCAGTTGTGAAATTGGACATTGGAAAAGACCAAAAGAAGATTGGGAAGAAAGAGTGTGTACTTTTTGCACTTCTGGAAAAGTGGAGACAAAAAAACATTTTATTTTAGAATGTGAAGCCTTCAAGAACATTGGGGACATATACACAAATACCCTAAGAACCAGCTCTTGGGATAATTTATTCAGTGAGGGGACAATTGTGAAGTTGGGGGTGCTCATCATTACATCAAACATGAGAAGGGCTGATATGCAGAAATATATTTGTGAGGCAGCTTGCCCCATAGGCTATTTTTAGCCTAGTGGAGGTTAAAAATAATTTCTTCCTTTCTTTCTTTCTCATTGAACACAACACCTTTAAAAGAAATATTCTCAGCAGGATCATTCAACTCATAGTGCTAACCCTCCTACCGAAATGTTTGAAGCTCATTTCCACATTTTGGAAAGAAGGTTGCATCCAGGTATACATCAACCAAATTGTAGAAATCTTTCACATTAGTTTAAACAACAGGGTAGCAAGTCCTGTCAGGGTAGGTGAACACATTTAAGAAAATATGCAAGCTACCCTTCAATAATTCCACAAAAAGCTCCTTGAGTTTGTACTTTCTTGATCCAAACAGTGCATTGTGCTCCAGTAAGTGTGGTATCCTAGTTGAATCTTTCCATTCTCATGACAACAACATCAGTCTCGCAACCTCGAAAATTGTCCACACTTACAACCTGGATGCCTGCAACTTTTGGTATTTGATCAAGTCGTTCATGCAAGAGGGGGACTTGAACTATGTAAGTGGGTTGCATAGCAATGTCCTTAGGAATCAATCCAACAAAAATAAGAGATATCACATATTGCACAACAATATTTTCCTCCCCTTCATTATAAAATGAACCCGTGCCTGTAGGATCCAAATGCCCCTTGCATCCAAGTGACAAAGTACCATAAGGCATGCATGTGTCCAACAAAAGAAGAGTGCACTAAGATATTCACATAGCCTTTACAAATGATATTGTAGGAACATAAATGTGATGATATCCACTGATGAAAGTAGTCTTTTGATCCTACAAATGCCAGAGCCATCATTCAAGGTTGTTGCAGCAACACAAGACCTGTCTATTAGTACATTTTTCAGCAAGCCTTGGTGCAGTTTAGTGGTCATGGTCCTTTAAGGTTGAATACCTATATTGAAATTGATATTAAGAGATGAATATGAGTTCTATCTTCCATATAAGTCCAAGCACAAAAGATGAAGTAGCCAAAGATAATGTACTAGACCTAGACAAACATCAAAACCTATCATGACCACTATTCATTCGAGGGAATACATTAGGTGATGATTAGGGCATTTCAGATAGTATGCAATGGAAATATCCATGACGCCTTGTAAAAGTAAGGGACTTGTTGACAGTTTTGGACCCGCCAACATTCAGGGGATATCCCTGATGTGAAGTCCCAATTAGACCTCACACCGTTTGGTGTAGGAGTGCCATCCGGAATACGACTCGGTAGTCGAAATGGTGGGTTTAAGTGATATGCCTTGGCCACAACAACACATAAAATGATGTATTCGTGACTTTGGTGAAAAAAGTGTGTGACTCCGTGGAAGGTCAAGTGCGATGCATGAAAGGTTCTAATACGACAAGGGGAAAGTAAGTGAGCCCCTTAGAAGCCTGTAATAATACGTAGCTTGAAAGGAACACACAAGCATAAAATAAATCATAATTTAGTCTGCAAAATAGTTCATAAGTTAACCATGGTGGAAATATACAACAACATGCATTCAAAAAGATTCATACTAATGCAAATGAAATAGTTCATAAGTGTTAGCATAAATGAAATAACATATATTACAAACATAATAAGAATTGTCCAACTATATTCACAACATATGCATGAAAACATGACGTCTCTGAGATTTTATTAAAGTGAGAGTTTAGCATACATATACAATTGACGAACCGCTAACCCCAATAGTGGAACATGAAGCCAACACCTGCTCCTCCAAAGAAATATACTTCCCTCTATGCTACGAAGAAGCCAAGGTTCTCAACAATACTCCAAGGCTTCTGATCCTAAACCAAAATCCCTTTACATGACTCATGAGGGTCTATTTAAAACAACAGGGGTGACAATTCATCTCCCTTTGTAACTCTTTGACTTCCCTCATGACTCTTTGACTTCCTACAACCATGACCTTTAGACTTCATTACAAATGACTCTTAACACTCCATAACTTACACTTGGGAATTTCACTAATTAATTACAAAACAATATTAGAATATTGCTCATACCCATATAAGACAAAATTGGGAAGAGTCATTAGACAACCTAATAATACAAAACATGTTAAGCTTGAGTTTGGCGAAACTCTAGCTCATCCACCTCCACTTGTAGTTCCTCAGTCATATACTTGTGCCAAGCTTTGTACTATGTGATGAATTCCCAAAAATATGTGATGGGCTCAAGTTGGAAGTGGACTCTAACCTCCTTTGCATCTAGGTAGACTGATTTGGAACCGGTTCGAATGTACTTTTTCAGCAGGAGAAACATCATGTTGATCTGGACAAGGCCACCTATGTATTTCTGCATATTACTCATGTTCACCTCTAGATCTTCTTTGGTGGCGATCTATCTCAGCTAGTCCAAGTATTATGCTACCTCCCGCCTAACCCAATTTTTGCGTTTGGCCTTGGTGAGTGTGCCAATCGAAGAGATTTTATGTGTTTTCACCATGAAATCCACATTGTTGTATAATCGTCCATATGAGGAGTTAATGTTGGAAATGCATGAGGTGAGCAGTTTGTTGCTTTAGATGATCATATGCACTCAATGCACTTTCTCCAAATCTGCTTGTTGCCTTGTTTTCTTTCCCAATTCAGATGGTGCCCCTTTGTGTTGCATTGACCACTCATGCACGACAACAATGGCTATGTGGACAACCTTGAGACTCTTCGCATTATCCTTGCACTTTCACCACATGTCGTGCAAGAGGAAAATTTATTTATGCACGGTGACAAGCTCCTTATAAAGGCTCAACATGATCTCTCCCAGTACCAACACTTCTCCAAGTATGGTTGCCTTAAGTTCTTTGAGACATGTTTATGCGGAGGTTTCTTTCTGAATCTTTGCTCAGAGTTGCTCCACTTCTTTCCTTGCAGCTTGCAAGTTCCCTTCCATTTGTTTATTCTCGCCCATGAGATACTCCATGCTTGACTTGGAAGCACCTATAAAGGCCAAGTTGGTTGCAGTGATGGCTACTGGATTCCTTCTGGGGTCTATGAAAATTACCCTTTCTACGAAGAATGCTGGAGATGTGAGTTCATTTGGAAAAAAATTCTTTCGTGCTTGTACAATCTTCTTCTGAAGTTAATCATAAGTCAAATTGTATGTATCTATGACCAAACCATCATCGAGAAGAAAAATTTCCTCTTCTTCGCTCGGAGCTTGCTCTGCTATCAAATGAGGGGGAGACTGAATGGTGACTGACTGAGTGCTCGACATAAGGTCAACATCTTGTTTTTGTGGATTCGATTCCATATCTTTGCCTTGAATTATGATCAAGTCTTCAATCTATTGAGAAAGTTCCTTCTCCTACAACTATTTATTCTCCGCTGTCTATTTTGTTCTCTCTTCAGCTTGTTTCCGTGTTGCTTCTTCTTCCTCCATCTTCCACCTTTCTTCTTCTTCTTGTTTTTGTCTTTCTTCTTCTTCTTTCTTCTTCCAATATTTTATGCTCATGTTCCTCCTTTTGCTTCTTCTCTTCTTCCATCTTCCTTTATTTCCTCCTCTTTTCTACTATTATGGTTGTTTTGAGGATGATTGGATATGATTTCATCTTGCGGCTCTGCTCTTCCACTAGGCTATGTGCAACGTTCCTCTTGTTTTTCTCGCATAATGGGTTGCTCCTTTTTGTTGGTTTTGCCTTTGAAGTGACTTCCTTCTGAGGAGTGACTTGTGAAGTTCTTGCAGAGCTGACTGGTTCATGGGAGTTAGAGGCATTGTAACATTGTTCATCTCTTCCTCCTCGATCCTGTAGAATGTCCCGCTTGGCCACTGGAAATGAATCCTCACACAATGTTCTTTGCATACATTCCTTGGATCGTACGAATTGAAGTCCAAATGACCGAATGTGAATTTCTTTATCATTGTTTCACGGAAATACAAACCTACAAATAAGTATGCTTTCCCTAAGTGGGTGGTTCACTTAGAACAATAGAAAGAAAGATATTTGACCTTTTCCTTAAAATGAATAGATAAAGGGAGAGAAACCTACTTGTAATATGTTTGCTTTCCCTCGCCTCCCTCCTTCGCTTTCGTTGCTTTCAATCCAAATTAACTCACTTGATTGATAACTGCCATGGCAAACAGAAGACTAAAAACAACATAAAGGCAATACAATCTATTAAAATTAAACAAATTGAATCAATTAAACTCATTAATACACATATAACATCATTGACACATGCATTAGGAAAGGAAAAAATGTCTTTATAATGAAGTAGAAGGAATAGTACAACCAGTTGATCAATTCGTTGTCACTCATCCATCTTGAGTCCCATCCTTATCACATCTAGCATCAATAATCCAACAACATCACAATATGTGCACAATACCTTCAAGAGTTGATATCTCACTAGCATAACTCTACTTAACACAAATTCTTGCTCTCATGTGCCCTATGTTCAGTGCTCTATTTATAAGTAGATGAAGGTAGTTTGACATAAATGAATCATTGAACGACTTTCCTAAAAATGGATGAAGAGGTTTCCTTGTTCATGGGAATAAGAGGATAAGAGGTTTAATGACTTCATGGGTTCCAAATTTGAGGCTATCAGATGAGGTGAAAGCTGGAACAACTTCTAGAAGTCACTAGAAGTTCGGAAGATTCCAAAAATCCAATGAACAATTCTCTCCCAGTCGACTAACACACTCCAAAGTGGGCCTAGATCCTTTGCAATGCAGCCTTGCATGGGAGTAGATGCTCTGCAAAGCAGTTGAAGCTGTCTAGGGGTGCGTTGATGGCTCAATGGGGCATTTCAACTGGTATCTAAGTAGTGAAACTTTCATGAAGGAAGACCGTCAATGTGATGACTTGTTTAGGGCATGTAGCAACCAATTTAGAGTATGATAGACCCTAATGAATATTAATCTGTGTTTTGGGATGATGCCCAAATCGACCTATAACAGCTGCCCCCTAAAGCATGAAGTCAAAAATGATAATGTTAAGTGATTTTCTTTATGACGTAATGAGGAGGAACTGAAGCGGATGGCGACCTGCATCAATTACAATACATTACATCATGATATTTGTTCATCTTGTATATGAATTGCTGAGGGAGGCATATCCCATACTCAACACATAAACTATCATAACATCAGAAAGTCATCTACAGATATAGACCCATGATAGGATGACCATCTGACTAATGACCATTGTATGGATGATTTGGTACTTCTCCTGAAATCGCAGCTCGGATGGATGAAACTAGATCTAGGGTCTTCTATCTCGTTCACTCAATCGCTTAAAGTAAAAATCTAACCATGCAAATATATGATATGAAGTCGAACATGGGAAGACATCGTCTGATTACCATCCAATGATGTGAAACGTTAACAGACGCGAGAGAAACCACCGTTGATGATAATGGATCTCAAGGTACTGCAGTACACTCTGCATGTTGTGAATAGATGATTTGATGTCGAACACCATACAAAGTCTTTCAGTCAAAGGCCTATGATTTCAACATGTCGCCAGAAGCAAGAAACCTGTCGTTGATGTAAGAAAACACCAAGGTACTGAAAGGTTATTTCTAAGTCAACTTCCTGGATGATGAGCCGATGTCGACATGAAGCAACTCGTCGCAGGAGGGCATTGATGCTTCCCTCATCAATGAAACAAAACATGAGTAATGATTTTGGAGATAGAATGTGCCTGATGAAGCAATGTCAGGGATGTCAGTCATGAAATGAAGGTTTATGAGTATTGTAAAGGATGAGGAATAACTGAGTGACTAATCTTGAACATATTGGCGATACTGAATGAATTGGTAGCATTTGACCCAAAACCGAAGTGATCGATGGTATGATAGACCATAGGTATGATAGACCGTCAAGCAGATTACCCAACCCAAAAATCACAGAGATGAAGTGAATAAGTGTCATGTTCAAGAGCGACTTTCTACCATAAAGTGTTTTATCCCTTTCTAATTTTCCCCAGTCATTGCTGACTAATACCTCTTTGTTTTTTGACAATCTTGAGGAGGATAACATATGCTTGATATATAATTCCACCCATCGGGTGAATCCATCACTATTTGATGATTTAATGAGTCTAGTGAAGCTTAAAATCGATCTTGCCATGATGGACAAGTCCATCGCTATTTGATGCTTTAACGAGTCTAACGACAGTGAGAATTCTGTCCTTTTTCATGTTTAGAGAGTTTGAAAAAGGGACTAAAAGAAAACTCCACAAGTTCTTTTTCGTATAATAATCCCTCAAATCTAAAAAAAAGCATAAAATGATACCTGAGAGAACCTCCTAGCCATGTTTGACTAGGGTTTTCCTTTTTCGTAAATATAGCCTATCTCAGTCTGAAAAAGGGTTAAACTTATACTGAGTAGATGTCGTTTCAATTCCTTTAACGAGCTCGAAAGGACAAGCGCTTGACAATCTTTTCATATTTTGAGATTCTGAAAAGAGCTAAAAGAAAACTCCAGGGTGTTCCTTTTTCGCATTTAACAAAGCTCAAAAAAAGTGATAAAAGTGTGCTTTGAATTCCTTTTTCATGTTTAACAAAGTTTGAAAAAACAGGATAAAAGTATACTTTGAATTCCTTTTACATGTTTAACAAAGCTAAAAAAGAGAAAAAATTGTGCTTTGTGGTCAATATCGCATTTCACGATCATGCATGACTAACTCACTATAATTAGCTGCAAACCTGCTCAAAGAAACGTCAAATGGATTAACAATACCTGTTTAAAATAGTAAAAATGGGTAAAAACCATAGTTATTTCATTAAAAATGCACAAATTAATAAAAAAAAACTATTAAATTAAGAAATTACCAAGTCATTTTTACCATTTCACTTTTACCATTTGAATTTTGGTGCTCTGAGCCTGTTTTACCCCTGAACTTCAGTAGTTGATTGCGACAGATTCTGTGGATCATTTCTCATGACGTCTGGACCATGTAGAAGATCTTACCCTGCTCTTTCTATTAATTTCATTATATATCTATATATATATATATTATTTTTTCATTCAGTTTCATGCACATTTTTTAGTTTTTTGGGACCCCTAGGGTAAATATACAACGCCCTAGGGCCAGCGCACCCTTGAATGTTGAAAAGAGCGTTGTAGAGAGGTTGGAAAGAGGTCCAGTTCCTCTACAATGCTCTATCTCTCACTCAGGGGCGCGTTGGGCGCAATTCAGAAAGTTGCATCTTTGTTTCTGCCCAAAATTTCCCTAATTTTTTGCATGGAATGGATCCTAACTAAGCCTATGATGTGATTTCAGACTTTGATGGATCATAATTTCAATTACATGGCGAGAAATAGAACATGAAGAACATGATGTGGTTTCCCTAAATGATCCTAACACTGTGAGAGCCCTCAGAGACTATGGGTTGCTTAAGTACTTCTGATTGTCTGGAATGAATCAACACATGGAACTATTGCAGTTATTGATCCATTCATGGGACCTGACAATACATTCATTTGAAATTGAGGACAATGTGCTCCCAATATTGGTTGATGAAATTTACTTTCTAACAAGTTTGTTGAGACGTGGTGCCCCCATTTCCCTTGCGGGCTCTGCACGTGGAGGTGAAAGAGTGAAGGACTACATCCAACAATTTTGTCGACCGGGAACTGAGCCTATTAAAGATGGAAAGATAAATATCAAAGATGTGCGTGATATGCCTTTGCGAACTCTCCTATTCACTATCGTAAAGCTGGCTGGCAGCGTGACACTAGATGTCGCGAATAGATCATACATGCAGTATGCGCTTGAGTGTCTCAAGCCAATTGTGTTCAAATAGGCTAAAGAAATACTCCTTTAGATGAAAGAACAACTGACTAAGGTAAAAAGTGGTAAGACCAAAAATTTTAGTTATGGGTCAATTTTTATCACTTTTGTTTTGGAGCAAGTTCCATTGATGCAGCCATAACATGTGACACTGGGATTAGCTGGTCTTAGAGATCCACAGATGCAGCGGTGGGTCGAGTTGATGGCTAGACATGCTGGTCAGTCATCGATCTCATTTTCCAGTGCATTCTTCAGTTGGCTCTGAAGACATAATATATTCATAGAGGAGCATCAATACGCAGCGATGGATTTCTGCGGAGATCCAGATTTTATTTTATTAGTTGATGCTTAATGGGGTGCTATAGGTAAAATGTTGACCATGTTTTTGATTTTTTGGGGTTTTTTACATATTTTTGTGTTTTTGGATATTTCCAAGACTAAACTAAAAATGCTTTATTTATGCAGATGTAGGTACCATTCGACTAGTGGTTCATGCACAACAAGTGGGAGAACCAGCAGAGAGGACTGTCGGAAGAGTAGTCCTACATGATTTGGATTTATCCGAGACTCTTGCCGAGTTGCAGCAGCATGTGGAGGGATTGACTCTTGGGATACTGGATGTCCAGATTGAGGAGTTACCTATGAGACTGCAGTGCCATACCATTGGTGTGCCTAGCCGTTGGATGAGGCTATTACGCATGATAGCCCAAGCAGTGACCTGCTATCATGAGCATCACTAGGTTTACTTAGATTATACTATGTATGTATACATTTTGAAGTCAGATGACCAACGTGTCTTGGACACAATTTTGTAAAAATTTCAGTGTTTTTCTATGATTATGTGTAATCCTATTCAATTGTATGATGTGAATTGAAAATATATCTTTACATATGTTGCAAATGTCTATTTAACACCTAATTCGCTAGTGAATCAACTAGAGTGTTAAAGTTTTTGGAAATATGTTGATATTGAATGTAATAAAAATGTCTTTCCAAAAGGCGAACTCTAAGGAACATGCTATAAATTGTTGTATTTCGGACAATATAGACGCCAGTAAGCTGTAGTATGACAAGTTGTGAGTCTAGCTTGATGATAATGTGGTGAATGCCAAGTGAAATTGCATCAGAGAGTAGTTCAATCAACCCGCTATACTCAGTGATATTGTTGGTCGATCGACCAATACAAATCCCTTGGAAGCTCACTAACTTTCCACTTGGAGCAAAGATGGCCCATGTTGCGGAGGATAAATTCTGAGTACCACGACTAGCACCATCGGCATATCCAACAAATGGTTCCAAAGATTTTGACACAAAAATTCAAAGCGGATTACTAACCACATGAAAAAATCTAAAAGGCACACTGCTACACACACGCAATCAAAGCATATAATACATTATTTACTACGCAAAATTTGGCATAGTAACGTTTAAGATACAACCCATTTCGAGGTTGCGGCAATGGAATCCCATCATAATCTACCAACTCGTAGGCAACCTTAGCCAGAATGCGTTTGACAATGTAAGGACCGTGCCATAAGGGTTAAAATTTCCTTGTTGCTATCTTATCAGCTTCCTGATCATAAAGTAAGACTAGGTCTCCTTCCGAGAAGGTATGAGGCTTGACATTTCGGTCATAATTCGCCTTAATTTGTCTCTTATGCACTTCATTGGCCAATGCGGCTTCGCGATGCATTTCATCTAGATGGATGAGATCTAAAAGATGTGCCTCTTCTTAATAAGTGTTAGGTAGCAGGTCAATTGCGAGTTTTAATGATGGTATTTTGCATTGTATCAGTAAGATAGCTTCCAGACCATAAACCAACTGAAAGGGAGTGAATCCGGTTGCATTTCTCACCGAGGTTCGATATGCCCAAAAAGTCGAGTACAGGATCAAATTCCAGTTTCATTTATGAACCCAAATCATGTGTTGAAGCACACACTTAAGAATCTGGTTGATAGCTTCAACTTGTCCATTAGCTTGCGGATAATAGGGGGTAGAACTATCATGTGACATTCCTAACTTGGTAGTCAACTCATCCATCATGTGATTGCGAAAACGTTTTCCATGATCTGTGACTATAGCTTGCGGTACACTAAACCGTGAAACAACATGGTTAAAAAAGAACAATGCATCTATTTGTCCTGTGTTGTTGAATGTAGGCATTGCCTCATCCCACTTGGTAAAATATTCAACAACGACAATAATATAACCATTCCCCCCGGCCAAGCGGGGGTTACATGTCATGAAGTTAATGCCCCATTTTGCAAATGGTCCAACAAAGATGACATGATGCATTGGTGCTGGCAGCAGGTGGGTTTTATGATCAAATATCTGGCAAGCATGACAACTTCTAACTGCTATAATGCAGTCGCGAAATATGGTAGGCTAGAAGTAACCAACGCGGAGAATCTTTTGCGCGGTAGCATAACCAGACAAATGTCCAACGCATGTATCATAATGACAATCATTTAGAAATTTTTTGGCTTCCTCATGTGTGACACAGCTACGTAAAATCGTATCAACGCCATAATGGTAAAGTGTATCGCTGACAATAAGATAATATTTGGTTTGGTATTGAATACGTCGCTATTGCGAGCGAGAGGTATTAGGCTGAAAAGTTTGGGTCTGGAGAGAGATGATGAAATCTCCATACCACGGGTCAGATGACTCTATCAGAAACAAAGACTCATCTGGAATTGATGGTTCTATAGTAGGATCGGTACTACTCGAAATAAGGTCACAAATAAGCTCAACAAACACCAAAAACCTATTTGACTTGGATTTGATGAATTCCAAATCAAAATCTCGCAAAATGACGATCCATTTTGAATATTCCCCCCCAGCAATTGACATGACAAAATGTATGTCTTAAGGTTGCAATCCGAAATGACAATGGTATTTCGGAGTAGGATATAATAGCGAAATATTTATACAGCTTGAATGATTGCCAAAGTGAGCTTTTCAATGTATGTGTACTTAACTTCTGTATCATTAAGATTACGACTCAAATAATATATTAGACGTTCAATCCCATATTCTTCTTGGACTAAAAACATAGTGATGGTTGTATCTACAATGATGAGATACAGGAAATAGTCACTCTGATAATTTGGGGAATATATTAATGATGCTCAGATTAGGGAATATTTAAGAACACCAAAGGACGCTTGCACAACCTCATCCTAATGGAAGGGTACCCCCTTTTTCAAGAGTCGAGTAAATCCTTTAGCCATTTCGACGTAGTTAGGAATGAACCTCCTTAGAAAGTTAGCCCTCCCTTGGAGTCTCTGTAATTGAAGGAGATTGGAAGGAGTAGGAAAATCAAGAATAGCCTAGACTTTCAATGGATCAAGTCGAATTTCCTCTTTCGACATGACGAATCCAAGAAAATGACCAGAACCAACACCAAACACACATTTGTGCGGATTGAGGCATATTTTATAGTGACGACATCGTAAAAAGGTCGCTCTCAAATGTAGCGGGTGACCAGGCCGTTTTCGTGAATGTGCAGATAAGTATCCATATATGGTTGAACTATGTGTTTGATGTCATGGAAAGAATAATTCATTTCCCTCTAGAATGTGGCCCTGACATTCTTTAAACCAAAAGGGAGCTTGCGTAAGCGAATGTGCCCTAGGGACAGATAAAAGTCGTTTTATATTGGTCCTCTGGGCGAATAATAATCTGATTGTAACTGAAGAATCCATCCATGAAAGAAAATATTTCACATCCGGCACATTCATCAATAATTTGGTCGATAAAGGGTGTTGGATAGTTGTCTTTTGAACAAGCATGATTAACATCCCGATAATCAACACACACTCTAATTGTCCCCTGTTTCTTCATGACAGGATAATGTTAGATACCCAATCGGTAAGCGGAACAGGGTAAATGAATCCAACACACAAAGGTTTTTCAACCTCTGCTTTAATGGAAACAACTTTATTAGGGTGAATAGGATGAAGGCGTTGTCGCATCGGATTAACATCAGGACAAATATTTATCTCATGTTCAACAATGCTGGAGTCGATACCTGACATCTCCTCATATGACCAAGCGAATACATCTCACAATTCATGAAAGAGCGTGATAAGTGTCAAGTTCAGATGGAGAACAAGACGCACCGACATGAATGTTTTCTATAATACTGGGTTTGGTAGAAATATCGATAGAAATCATTTCTTCGATATTCAATGGGTTTCGCTCAGAATCGAGGGCGTGAATAGGAATAGATTTTGTCAATAAATCAACGACAGCAGGGTGATATAGTTCAGACGGATCATCTTCACTGTAATCTAGAAGATGGGATCGTTGATGTGATGATTCCCATGGTTCTTCTTCTAGAATCATGGATTCCATAATGCTCTCATTAGTTGAGAATATGCGTTAAAATGGATCAGAAGAAGTACCAAAATCTGAAGAATGATCAACCCAAATAGTCGACGAAAATGGATTTGGATTGGCCGCATAAGCAAAGAAAATTGATTGCTATGCTAGCTCAATTGGACTTAGCGGCATGATGTCACCCTGTTATTGCCTAAATCTACCTCACGCTGAAAGAAGGCAGAGTTCAGGGTAACATCAAACCACACTCAATCTGGTAGCTAGCCCTACTAGATCAGGATAGGGCTCTCTCCGGGTCAATCTCAACAAAAATAATCGAAGGGGCTTGAGATGACTTGAAATAAAGGCTAATTTTAGGCTAGGTATATAAGTAAAGGAGTTTGATTTTGATTTTGGGGGTTTTTTTGGAATCAAAGGGAAAGGCAGTTTTGGGTCCGGGGATGAGGCCTAGTTTTTGCAGAGTTCTGAATGGGGCAAGGAAGGAAATTGTCTTGATGCTTTGAATTGAATGAATGGATAGTTCAGACTAGTGAGGAGCTGAAGAGGGCAAGAGGCTTTCAAGAATCCTCTTCAAACAGAGAGCATGAAAATGAACAAACTCATGAAGTGAGCAAGAATATGAAGAATTCCACCTTTATCACTTCATTGTTTGTTCTAAGGCTATGTTAGAGAAGGAAATACACATAAACATCAATGAACTTACAATCACATAGAGAAACACACCATCAAAACACAGAGCCACATGGATCCCAAAGAGTGCTGCAAACCCTGGTCTATTCCTTTGCCAAAATTGCAGAGATGAAATGTACAATGAAGTGCCAAGCAATCCCAAGTGTCCAACCTCTGAAAATGACTGAAGAATTACAAGATATAGACAAGCCTAACTCATCCCCATGCCTCTAGGGGTCGAGCTCACCATTCTAGGAGCTGTTTCAACCATATCTAAACTAAGAACTGGAAAATAGGCAATGAAACAACTTGCCTCTATAAGATAGGAAACTGATTCATTCACTTACATTTCACTTTTTGGTGAATGAATCTACTTGCATGAGTAAAAATGTGCCAAAATTACATCAAAGCCATGGAATTACATCAAGTTACATCAATATTTTCACATTTGGAGATAAAAAAGTCAAACTGGCCAAAACTAGGCGAAAATCTGAGCTGCTGAGTGAAAACTAGGCCAAATTTCCCAATGCGCTGCGCCTGAAATCTCTATGCGTAGCACAACTTTGAGGCTGATTTTGAGGGCCTTCTCGAAGTCCAAATTGAGCACAGGATAGCTCGTTGGAAAGCCCTACCTGTCTAATTTTCAACCCAAGTGGAATTTGTTAATTTGGTTGCCATTTTCCCCTCCAAAAATCCAATCTCCCAACACTGCTTCCTGTGTGTCCAAAAAGTGGCAGAAAGGCCATTTTTGAGGTGTTTTTGACCCTTTAGGCAACCTAAAACTTGTCAAAATTCTTAGGTAATGGGTAGGAATGCATAAATTTTGATGAAAAATCCAGAAATGCAAATTTTTCCTCCAAAGGAGCTGCCAATTATAGCGCGCGCCAAGTGGCGCTACGCGTCAGGCAGGAAAATCTATTTTAAGGCCAAAAAATTCAAAATTGACAAAATTTTTCCCAAATTTCTTGAAATTTGGGCTGAATGTCCACCATCAAGCACTATGCTAAGCCAAAGAAGCTTCAGCCAAAATTTGGAGTCTATCATGCCTTTTGCGACGCCTTAGTGCCTCCTTGGTGCATGCAATTCAGTTGTAGAGTCATTGTCTCGGTCATAAGAAATATCCGTCTCCATGATGTCCAAGGTCTGTGTTGTCTTGTATGATAATGAGAAATTTGGTGTCATTTATTGCCAAATATATGTCAAATGGGAGGGAATATGGAGGAATGGGGCAGTAGGAACAATGAAGTTTTGTCAAGTGTAACTTGCCATTTGAAATCTGTGATTTAGGGAAAACCACTTAAGTTTGGAGAAATTTCACAATTGGGATGGGGAGGGAATGGAAATGGGTAGGAATGAGTAACTAGGGATATAGGATAAACAGTGAAACAGGCTGTTGTGAGGATACAAACAATGAGGAAGGGAAAAAACTAGGTGGAGAAATGGGAATATTTAGCATAAAAATAATTTCAAAACCCTAAAGGAAGAAAATCCTCAAACAAGATAATAGGGTTTGGTTTTTCGTGTTCAATTCCTCGCAAACAACACCAAATACCTATTCATGGAAATGGAATGATTGCATGAACTTACTTGGATAAAGATTGACCGAGTTAGTTTGATGAGTTGGAAGAAACAACAAAAAAATTTGTCTTCTGCCATGTGCGTCGCGCGCCTAACCCAACACTCCGCGCCCCTCCAATGCGCCACGCTAGTGTATTTTTTACACTGGGGAGGTAGGCCCAATGCGCCGCGCTCCTCCGGTGCGTCGCGCTGGCTGCCCAATGCGCTGCACTCTCAACTTTGCCCAGTTTTACCTCCAAGCTTCTTCCTTCACTCCTCACACCTCTTCTCTTGCTCATTGCTGTCTCTTGGCACACAAATGAAGTTTAAATTTGAAAATAACTTATATGCCAATTATTTAAATTTCTCATTTGAAAAATCCACCTTATAATGTTGTAAACTTGACATTTCACTTTAAAACTCTGTTTTGTTTCCTTTGTGTTTTTGGACTGAATGATGAGATTTCACACACTAAACCACCATAAATTCTAAGAAAAAATCTTCACTTGCAATGGAAAAAAATATTAAATTACTTTCACACCACAGATTTGAGCACATTTGGAAAATTTGGAGAATTTTATGGTGAAATTGGGCTTGCAGCTCTATGCGCCGCGCCACAAACCCAATGCGTAGCGCCCTTTTGCAGGAGGCTTTTGGAGGCCTTCATGGTGTCCAAATTGGGCACAGGATAGCTTGTTGGAAATATTATTGAGTCTAATTTCCAACCCAACTGGAATTTTTCAATTTGGAGTTCATTTACCCTGTCAAAAATCAAATCTCCCAAGACTGGTCAAAATGTGCAAAATGAGGTTGCCTCAAGGCAGAGTGTTGTTGCAGTCAAATTTTGAAAGTCTTCCTCAACTCCAAATTGAGCTCATGATAGCTCATTGGAATTATATTTGTGTATAGTTATCATTTGACTCATCAATAAAGTAATTTGGCCAACCAAGCTAGGAGAAATCTTGATTTTCCCAAGGTCACTTCAGAGGTGCATCAATTCTCCTGAGGCAAATGTATTTTTGACATTTCTCTAAAACCATGACACCTGTGTAAAAATTGAAGGAGGTTTTTCTTCCTTGGAATATTTTGGACAAAAACCTCTCTCCGTTTTCCCAAATTCATCTTTTCTTGCTCAGAAACATCATTGGAGTAAAACCTATCCCGATGTGTGGAACAAGGGATTTGTCGAAATGAAGCGAAATGAAGGGGATAAGGGGCTTATAAATTCTTGAGAAAATTTTGGGAAGTAGGGAGGGATGTTAGGAATCATGGGAAAGTGGAATTTCAGAGATTGAGTGAGGGGAAGGGGTCCAAAAGGGAAAAACACAGGCCTAGCCTTGAAAATTGCCAAGTTGTAGCCAGAAACTAGGGTTTATGTAAAAATGAGGAATTTGAGGGATATCAATGATGGGAAGTGTTTAATAAGGTACATTAAGGATAGGGGAAGGTGTATGGACATCAGGATACAATTTTTGTTGATGATTTGACCATCCAAGAGAAATTACCTCCAAAACCCTAGGAGAGGGAAATGAACCTTACCTAGGCACAACTGAAGCATGAAAAAGGTGTAAAATGACCCAGTGGAACTTGACATGATGATGAAAACCCTCTGAATGATGGTACACTTAGCTGAATGGTGACATGGACCGACATTTGAACAACTTTGACAGGAGTGAAAACAAACCCTAGACCTAATACTTAGTGACCAAATTTTGCTTGAAGACTTACTGAAATGACAAAATTTGACCTTGAAACCTTAAAATCACCTTGTAAGAGCATGTTTGATCACTGGAGGAAGGCTACAAGGTCTGACACTAACACGCCCAACCTAACTACTTCAAAATCATTGGGTATCTTTGTTAAGTCAGACGAAGTGGAAGATATCATGTTGCAGGTCTATATATTATCAATTTCTGCCGATGTTGCAGGCGATGGTAACGAAAAGGTTCCCGTTAGGGAAGGATCCTTAAAGAGTCCTACACCAATGTTTTGAAGAGAAGGTGGGGGTATATGAACAAAAAAAATTCTTCCAGTTGCCTAGGAACCAGAGGCGAAGAGCGAGAGTTGATCAATGGTTGTGATACTTCTTTTATGGGGGAACATGATCATATGAAAATAGGTAGATACTACCGTAGCCATAGCATAAACCCATGGTCTTCAAAGTAATATGTTGTAGTCGAGGGGTCCATCAACAACCTCATCTTCAAAAGTAACTGATTTCCTCCCTAGTTCTACTTGCAGGTTACTAAGAATTCCACAAGGATTATATGTATGACCGTCAAAAGATTTCAACGTCGTAGGTGATTGTGACAAAGTTGGTGCGCCAAGTGACTTCCAAAAACCCATTGAAATGATACAAGTAGATGTGCCTTCATTAATGACAGTGTGATGAATGAGGCGTTCGGGACATGTACTTGAATCGAGAATGCTAACTGTGCAAGTAATTGTGGCACAGAGCCCGTGTGATTAAAGACTCCAAGATTTGAATCAGTCGGATCAATTCTATTGATCGTGAACAACAAAGCTTTCTTCTGGGAGTGACAATTCTGAAGGACTCCAAGCGTTGACATAGCAGAAGGTGTCTGAGCCAGGTCTTCTACCACATTATAATTTTGAGCTGCATGAGCTTGAGGGTTAAATGTCGATTTATGAACTACTCCCTTCGACGATTTTATTGTTAACCCTGGAAGGATAGGTAGTAGAGCCAAATAATATGAGGTCAAATTTGAAGTGGTAGGTTGATCTGTACCCTAACCATTGGACGACGACAATGGAGTACTGTAATATTTACTTTGTGTCGACACCAAAACATCAGTTTTGGGCTTCGTAGCAGATAGCATAAGCACTTGCGAACTAGAAGCAGGATTCGTAGCAACCATATGTGTTTCCGGCTTTGGAAAAGGATTTGTCAACACTGTAGATATGAAAAAATTCTTAAGAATATTTGGGAATTTTGAGGAGTGAGGACAATATCACGTAAAATTATCCTCATTACATACCAAGCAAGGGTAACGAGGTTTTCAAAAAGAACCAGATGAATCAGATGATTTTTCCCGTGGGGGTGTATTTGATTTCTTCTTGTCTTTCCACTTCTTCCTATTTCCTAATTGCTTATCACATTTTCCTTTGTCAGATGACACAGAATGGATTTCAGAAGAAGACGCAGGATTAGATACAGTAGGGTTTTGATTTGAAACAAAAAGTGTAGGAAGAGATAGTTGACTTACTGCCGGAGCACTATCAGAACTAATGACACCATCGCCGACATTAATTTCCTGACCAGATGGAGCAGGACGAACAATAAAATTTGGTCCTAGTGCATTTGGAATCTTTTCCTAGAGTATGCCAGACTAAGTATAAATCAGATCCATATACTGGGCACGAGCAATGACTTGCTCTTCAATGACAACATCACCTTTGGGCACATCCTCGGTGATAGATGGCAACAAGGACTTAATAAACCACCTAGCTAAAAGATGATCAGGAACAAATGTTTTAACCATTCTACAACGACGACAATCATGTATATGATCCAATATATGAGTAGCAATGGTTTGTTTAAAGCTGGTCAAAAGTTCCGTTCCAATTTCATATCTAATGGGTAACTCAAAGTGGGTTAAAAAAGTAGTGGCTAAAGCTATAAAGTTATCAAACGAAGCTCATGGTAATTCACTGTACCACTTTGCAGCCAGACTAGTAAGCGTTCGCTGAAAAAGACGCAATCTAACAGAATCATCATTTAAGGAGTTTGATGAACACCATAAATGATAAGTAATGACATGTGTAGAGGGGTCTTCTCCAGAATTTCCATTGAATTTTGGAATGTCCAAGGGTAATTTATGTGGAATCACCGACCACCAAGGTAAATAATTAATGGGATCATTGGTGAGATGATTTAAATCCGGTAACTCTAATGTTGCAACAAATGGCAACTATCGATTAAGGTCATGTTGACCATAACCAGGATAAGATGGAATTGATAGACCAATAGGCCTTTGCATACCAACAAATGGATTCTATTGAGGGTAACCCAAATAGGGGTAGGCTTGTTGACCAGGTCCTTGATAAGCTTGATATTGTGGGAATGGTTGTTGTGTCTTCCATGGTATCTGATAAATTGGTTACCTGTCAGGATAATTTAGACCCGGTTGTGAATAGACAAGGCCATCAGAAGCCTGTGACAAAGGTAAAATAGCCTGCAGTTGTGAAATTACCAATACAGATGGTTGTTGAATACCAACCTGGGAAGATAGAGTTATTAGACCCAAAACTTCAGGGTTAGGGGAGGAAGGACCCACTTGTGCAGACTGACCAACAACCATAGAAGAAATAACTGGCGTAGTAGGCACATATGCGATAGGTTGAACTGGATGATATTGATATACAATTGTTTGCGGCTGAACAAACAAAGTAGGCTACCATCGGAAAACATGCATTCCAACATATGATGAACCTAAATATGGTGGAGTACTACCATATGGACTGAAAATCTATGGCCCCCCAACATATGGAGTATAGGGATATTACACATGCTAATTTTCATATGAAGGGTATCTAGTAGATACTGGATAAGATGGACGATAATTTGATGGACCTGCCTGATATTGAGGGTCAGGCCATTTAGTACTCATAATAGATGAACCAGATATAATTCCAGATGATGACGTGGGCGAAGTCCATGGACTAGAGGAGACACTAGAGTAGGTTCCATTTAAAGCCTGGTAACTGGAAATGGGACGGACAGACCACCATAAGGATGTTCACCGGGTGTCGTCGAAAACATCGAAGACGAAGCGAGAGTAGATGATGTTGCAACATAGATGATGTTGCAACCGTAACAGATAGTATAGTCTAAGATGTTGTCTCTTCCATGGTTAAATAACTCAAAAAATACTCTAATGAATCTACGAGAACTTGACAATCAAAAGGATCAACGGAAGCATAGTAGGTCAAACGAGGAAAATACTGATATAAATGAAGCCTCGACCTAAAATGAGTGAGGGTCGAAGGGATTTTCTCTTCATGAAGTTCTTGCTCTATGGATAGAAAACCAGGTGGAAGCACTTCACCGTAAAGCCCGAGATAAATTTTAGGTGGTAAAATTTGTGGTAAAGAGGAAGACTTGACGATTACGAATGGCTGAGGATCAGACGGTTGCACCGAAACAACTTCTTGATGTTCGACTTCAGGATCAACTACTGGATCGACTTCTAGTTGAACAAGCTTGGGGTAAGGATTCACCGTTTCACTGGATTGAATTTCAGTGTCCTCGAGTAACTCTGATATTTCCGTCTTGATAGTAGTAGATAAACCGGGATCAATCAAAATGACTCGAGACTCAGTACTCAAAGGATCAGATGTCTATGGTATATCAGATGATGTAGCACCAAGAGTTCAATAGGTACCAGACTCAGTAGGGAGAGCGCGCCTTCGTCTAATAGGAGTAGCTTCTGGTGGTAACAGAGGTTTATTCGCTGTCCTATGTGAAAGATGGGGAAGGGGTTGATATTCTTCCATGATTGCTGATTGATTGTATACAAAAACAAATAAAAAAAAGAGGGTGATACTAGGAAAAAGTTTTACCAAGCAACCGTGAACTGCAATATACTGCCTCAGTAAACCAAGAAATTATTATACGTGCAGGCAATCTCCTCGAATAATGTGTTCGGTGTATCACAGGTAAAAGGCGGCCAACTCAGTTAGCTATGGATGGTAATCAACTTAAAGTTGTCCTCCCAAATATACGTGAAGGTACGTGGAGGTCCAATGCATATTAGCATCGTGTAATGAGAAACCGCATAGTGAGAGCATCCCCTTATACTTTTTGTACTATAACACTGCTCGATATACCCAAAAGTACATATATGAGCTCCGATACACTTACGTACGTGAAGTGAGGTATCACACTTGGAATAGGTACCACCACTTGAAATGAGGTGCTATATCAGATGATGTAGCACCAAGAGTTCAATAGGTACCAGACTCAGTAGGGAGAGCGCGCCTTCGTCTACTAGGAGTAGCTTTTGGCGGTAACAAAGGTTTATTCGTTGTCCTACGTGAAATATGGGGAAGGGGTTGATCTTCTTCCACGATTGCTGATTGAGTTTATACAAAAACAAATAAAAAAAAGAGGGTGATACTAGGCAAAAGTTTTACCAAGAAACCGTGAACTGCAATATACTGCCTCAGTAAACCAAGGAATTATTATACGTGCAAGAAATCTCCTTGAATAATGTGTTCGATGTATCACAGGTAAAAGGCGGCCAACTCAGTTAGCTATGGATGGTAAACAACTTAAAGTTGTCCTCCCAAATATACGTGAAGGTACGTGGAGGCCCAATGCATATTAGCGTCGTGTAATGAGAAACCGCACAGTGAGAGCATCCCCTTATACTTTTCGTACTAGAACACTGCTTGATATACCCAAAAGTACATATAAGAGCTCCGATACACTTATGTACGTGAAATGAGGTATCACACTTGGAATGTATCGCATAAAATTAACGACAACTGCTATGTTTAATGACACCGGAACATGTCTTATAACCTAGAAATCTAAATTTTATCATTAATGTTATAATGCTTCCATAGATAATTCAAATAAATTTTATGTTGATCTTGATTATCAGTTTGTCTTTCAGGTTCACCGTGAGATGTCCTATAATGTAATTAAAATGATAAGCATTCGTTTCGAATTGATTTTCAACGATGAAAAAATAGCTACTGGGGATAGAGAAATCATATAATTTGAAATCATCAATTAGCACATCTAAATGCAAATTTTCCCTAAAATATTCCTAAAGTATCACTCACAATCCATAAATGCAAATGCATGTTTTTATTTTATGTTTCCTTGATGAAAGAAAAAGAAACTAATGCACAAATAATCACCCAGAACTTTCAAGAGAAACGAAGACTGAAATGAAAATTCCTCTTTTTGAAAGTAATGAATTGATTAAATGTAAAATTTAACTTTTGAACTATTCAACAATGATAAAGAAAACACAAAGAAACATTTATCAAACAAATCCAAAGTGAGGCAAGGAGAGTAAAGGAAAACTGGTCTCTAGAGGCAATAAATCACTCAAAACTTCAACAAGCAAACACTGACATGAATTGGCTAAAGACAAAATAGATAGATTTTGGTTGGTCACAGGGGAAACACACCCTTGAGTGGGAGACAGTGCGTTTCAGAGCACCCTAAGCCAGCAGTGCTATGCAGATCACTGTGTCAAGACCAACAGTGCGTTGGTGCCTGAGGGCTCTTTGAAAAAGCAAGCAATCACACTACATTTGCTAAGACACATTCAAATGAATGAAAACAAGTAGGTAAATTATACTAGATGTTCATGGAAAAGGAAAAAACCACCAAGGAAGATCCTTCGAGACCCATTATGGTCACCAATTTGATTCATGAAAATACAAACCTATGGATAAGTATGCTTTCCCTAAGTGGGTGGTTCACTTAGAACAACATAAAGAAAGATATCTAAACTTTTCCATAAAATGAATGGATAAAGGGAGAGAAACCTACTTGTAATTTGTTTGCTTTCCCTTGCCTTCCTCCGTTGCTTTCAATCCCACTTAACTCGCTTGATTGATACTTGCCATGGCAAACAAAAGACAGAACACAACATAAAGGCAATATGATCTATTCAAATTAAACAAATTAAATCAATTAAACTCATTAATACACAAATAACATCATTGACACGTGCATTAGGAAAGGAACAAATGTCTTTATTATGAAGTAGAAGAAAGAGTACAACCAGTTGATCGATTCACTATCACTCATCTAGCTTGAGTCCCATCCTTATCACATCCAGCATCAATAATCCAGCAACATCATAGTACATGCACAATACCTTCAAGAGTTGATATCTCACTAGCATAAATCTACTTAACACAAATTCTTGCTCTCCTATGAAATATGTTCAGTGCTCTATTTACAAGTAGATGAAGGTAGTTTGATATAAATGAATCATTGAACGACTTTCCTAAAAATGGATGAAGAGGTTTCCTTGTTCATGGGAATAGGAGGATAAGAGGTTGTTAGGTCCTTATATTACTAGTATAGTCCCTTATTATTGTTAGTGTAACCCCCTTATTGTTATTGTTGTACCCCTGTGACCCCCATATTGTTATTATTGCGCCCTTAAATTATTATTGTTAGGTCGGCTAGGATTACATTGTGGCCCCATGGACTCCAAGAATTGTATCATCCAAGAATTGTTCATTCATGTAATGTATTGAAGTTTTCCCCCTCGAAGTGGCTTATTTCTAAGGCGTTGATATCTATTTTCTTCTATTTTTGGAGCTGGTTTAACAACATTTGGTATTAGAGCTTTGGATTCTAGGGTTTCGCTGCACCAAACAGGTCAACGTAGAATTTTCACTATAATTTTTTTTTTCTACGAAGATTCAGAAGATAAAATATTTAGAGCACGAAGTCGAAATCCTGAGGAACATCGTTGCAAAATTTTAGAGCTTGGTTCACAATATTTACAGAGATATGATTTATGGAAGTTAGGTCTTTTTCAGACTCCTGAATTTCAACTCAAAGAGGTGATCGTGGGAAAATATTCATAACTCTCTCTCTGAGCATCAGATTGGAATTCTGTAAAAAGTGGCTGGAATTACACAGATGGTAATTTCTTATCTATCAATTTCAGAGCCAAAGGAGCCTACAGTGACATGTGGAAAGTCGTACAAGTTTGCTCTACTGAATCAGTCCATAATTAGGTCATTGTGGGAGATTGGACATAACTTTTCCTTGAGGAATTTAAATCAGGTCAAACCTATGGCATTCGAAAGAGGATTCAGAGGGCTACCTCAGGGCCAAATTTCAGATATTGAAGATCTGAAATCACAGAGATAATTCAGTTTCAATATCGAGCTCCTTAAAAGCTAGAAAAAGGTGTGTATTTTTTTTCGAATTACATAAGTCTCGTTTGAAAAAAATTAGTTTGAATTTATTCCAAGGGCATATTGAAGAATATATATCAGTATTGGGTTCTAAAATTACCCCTAAAAAGAATTCAACACCCATTAATCCTTCAGAAGGCTATACTATGACTCATGAAGACGAAGAAACACAACATGAGATATCAAAATTACAAGAGCAAGTGCACCAAATTTCGCTATCGCAAAGAGCAACAAAAAATGAAATGAAAGTTTTGAAGAAATACATGGAAACTAAGATGGATGGTTTGAAGAAAGGCGTGGAAGCTAAGATGAATGGTTTGGAAGCTAAGATGGATGGCATGGAAGTGGGCATGGAAGCTAAGATGGATGACATGGAAGCTAAGATTGATGAAAAAATGAAAGACAACATGGAAAACATGAAGAAGGATCTAAAAGTAGACATCGAAGGTTTGGCAAAGTTGATACAAGAAATGTTTCCTAATGGTGAAAAGATAGTAGAGGAAACTCATGATGATAACAAAATAAATGTTAATCGTGATTTCATAAACCCTACTGTTGGAGGGAAGAACCACCATATTCCAAAAATGGATATGAGGAAGTTTGATGGAAAGGATCCTGTAACATGGATACTACAGATGGAGCAATATTTTGATCTCCATAATGTGCAAAACACATAAAAGGTACGCATTGCAACTTTACATTTAGAACAAAATACATTTGTATGGTATCGATGGCTTTGCTCCCGTAAAAAAATTGTCACTTGGTCAATTTTTACGGAGGAAATGATAGCACATTATGAGGATTCAAAGAGCAACACCTTCTTTAGCCAATTGATAAATCTCAAACAAAAGGGTTTAGTGGGGCAGCACATTGAGGACTTCCAAAAATTGAATATAAGGGTAACTGATATTCCGGAGGAACACAGGATTGATCTCTTCATAGGCACTTTAAAGGATAACATCCAACATGAAGTTCGCGTTTTGGAACCTGATTCATTGGAGAAGGCATTCAGGTTGGCAAGAAAAGTTGAATGTAAAATTATGGCGACAAGGAAGCCTACCACTCAATTCTATAAAGAAGGAAGTGTTGCTACGCCTAGATTTCCACAACCTACGAGGTTGACACCACAACAATTGGAAGAAAAAAGAGCAAAAGGGCTTTGCTACAGTTGTGATAGAAAATACACTAAAGGTCATAAGTGTGCTGAGAAGAAATTATTTTACGTAGATTGTGAAGAGGAAGAAGAAAATGAACAAGAAGAGGATATACACCAGGAACCAGCCCTAGAAGAGGAAGAAATGAATCCGACCATATCGTGTAATGCACTGGCAGGAATTACCACTCCTCAAACTCTCAAGATAGAAGGACATATGAAGAAGAAAAAGGTAATAGTGTTGATTGATTCAGGTAGCACCCATAATTTTATTCATTATAAGGTAGCCAAGGAATTAAATTGTTTCCTATACCCAGCACCCGAATGTCAAGTGATGGTTGCAAATGGAGGAACTATAAATTGCTCTGGAAAATGCCATAATATCAAGCTAACCATGGGGGAATATGTATTGACTAGTCCAATTATTTCAATTCCTATGGGAGGTGCTGATGTTGTATTAGGAGTATAATGGTTACAATATTTGGGGACAATAGCTTTTAATTTTCAAGAACTTTTCTTGAAATTTTTTTCAGAAGGAAAGGAAGTTGAATTACGAGGTATTGCGGGGAAGTCGGGAAATATAATAAGCTCTAATGTCATGACAAAGCTTCTAAAGAAATAAAAACGAGGCGTAATTGCACAATTATGCTCACTAGAAGTTCCAACATCAAAATCATCTATTTCTGTAGATCTCCAAAAAGCCTTGGACAATCATTCCAAGGTGTTTGAAACTCCCAAAGGACTCCCACCTATTCGTGATCATGATCATGCTATTCATTTGATTCCAGGAAGTGTTCCTCCAAACATCAGGCCTTATAGATATCCTTATATCCAAAAGAGCGAAATTGAACGTATGATTGCAGAAATGTTAGAGGCGGGTATAATTCAACCTAGTCAAAGTTCTTTCTCTGCTCCTGTAGTATTGGTACACAAGAAGGATGGATCATGGCGAATGTGTCCGGGTTATAGGGAGCTCAATAAGCTCACCATTAAAGATAAATTTCCCATTCCTGTGATTGATGAATTATTGGATGAATTACATGGAGCAATTTATTTTACCAAGTTGGATCTTCATTCGGGATATCATCAAATTAGAATGAAGACTGAAGATATTCCAAAAACAACATTTTGAACTCATGAGGGTCATTATGAATTTTTGGTCATGCCTTTTGGCCTTACCCATGCACCTTCTACATTTCAAGGGTTGATGAATTCCATTTTCAAACCCTTCCTTAGAAAATTTGTGCTAGTATTTTTTGATGATATACTAATCTACAGTAGGTCTTGGAAGGATCATGTTCTACATGTTGACAGGGTGCTCAAACTATTGGAGGAGAAACAATTATATGCAAAAACATCCAAATGTTTCTTTGGAGTACAAGAGGTGGAATATCTGGGTCATATTTTATCTCACGAGGGTGTTAAGGTAGACCCTGACAAAATTAAAGCCATTATGGAATGGAAATTCCCCATAACCATAAAGCAGTTGCATGGATTTCTCAGGTTAACAGGGTATTATCGCAAGTTTGTTAAAAGTTATGGGAGAATAGCAGCACCTCTAACAACATTATTGAAGAAAGATGCATTTTCATGGACTCCTGAAGCAACTAAGGCCTTTGAACATCTTAAAGAGGCAATGTGCCTAGCACTAGTCTTAGCTACGCCAAACTTCACAAAACCCTTTATTTTGGAACGTGATGCCTCAGGAAATGGAATTGGTGTTGTTTTAATGCAATAAGGAAGACCCATTGCTTTTGAAAGTCGTTCAATCAAAGGAAAGTATTTACAAAAGGCTATTTATGAGAAGGAAATGTTGGCAATACTACATGCACTAAAGAAATGGAGACCTTACCTAATGGGAAGACACTTCAAGGTAAAAATTGATCATGATAGTCTTAAACACTTTTTGGAACAAAGTCTATCTTCAGAAGAGCAGCAGAAATGGGTCACAAAGATGTTGGGTTACGACTTTGAAATCGTCTACAAAAAATGGAAGCTAAATGTTGTTGCAGATGCACTCTCAAGAAAGGATGAAGAGGTGGAAGCATTGCTTTGTGCCATTTCAATTATCCAGTCAGATTGGATGACCGAAGCAAGGGATGAATGGAAGAAGGATGAATAAGTGTGGACTCTCATTCAAAATTTGCAACAATATCCTAGTACATCTAATACATTTAGTTGGAAAAATGATTCCTTATGGTACAAAGATCACTTATATATTTGCAAGAATTCACAACTAAAACAAAAGATTCTTTTGGAATTGCACACTTCTCCTTTAGGAGGACACTCATGATTTTTAAAAACTTAGCACAGGGTGAAGAAATAATTTTTTTAGGATGGCCTTAAGTCTGATATTCAAAAGTTTGTGGCGGAATGTTTAGTTTGCCAACAAAATAAAGTGGAGACAATTAAGACCTCGGGTCTTCTACAACCTTTATCCATTCCAAGTCAACGTTGGTAGGAGATTTCAATGGATTTCAATGGAAACAAGAACTCAACAACTACGAAATCGATCAATTTCAGAGTATCTCATCAGATGGAAGAGCTTACCCACAGAAGATTCTACATGGGAGGATGAGAATTTTATACAAAAGCACCCGGAGCTACTCAAGGGTTGAGGACGACACCTTTTTTAAGGAGAGAAGCATGTTAGGTCCTTATATTAATAGTATTGTCCCTTATTGTTGTTAATGTAACCCCCTTATTGTTATTGTTGTACCCCTGTGACCCCCATATTGTTATTATTGTGCCCTTAAATTATTATTGTTAGGTCGGCTAGGATTACGTTGTGGCCCCACTAGGATTACATTGTGGCCCCATGGACTCCTATATATAGAAAGGAGGTTTTTTCATTTGTATCATCCAATAATTGTTCATTCATGTAATGTATTGGAGGTTTCCCCCTCGATGTGGCTTATTTCTAAGGCATTGATATCTCTTTTCTTCTATTTTTGGAGCTGGTTTCACAACAGAGGTTTAATGAATTCACGGGTTACAAATTCGAGGCTATCAGATGAGGTGAAAGCTGGGACAACTTCTAAAAGTTACTAGAAGTTGGGAAGATTCCCGAAATCCAATGAACAATTGGCTCTCGGTCGACCAACGCACTCCAAAGTGGTCCTAGATCCTCTGCAACGCAGCCTTGCATGGGAGTATATGCTCTGCAAAGTAGTTGCACTTGTCTAGGGGTGCGTTGATGGCTTAATGGGGCACTTCAACTGGTATCTAAGCAGTGAAACTTTCATGAAGGAAGATCATCAATGTGATGACTTGTTTAGGGCATGTAGCAACGAATTTAGAGTATGATAGACCCTAATGAATATTGATCTGTGTTTTGGGATGATGCCAAAATGGACTTGTAACAATCACCTTGCCTTCAGTCTTAGCAACCTTTAAGTTATTGATATTGTACAATCCAACTTGTCAAGGAAGTGCGAGCCAAGGTGCTTTCTTCTTCCTTTGCAAAACTATTGAAAACCCTGTGGAGAGATGTTAAGCAATTTCCTGCATGAACAACTTGTCTGTGGCATACCTCAGAAGAAGATTTGGAGGTTTCTATCCGCTAAACACTTTTAGGTAAGTACCATCCCATGAAAATAACCAATCTGCTATATCTGACACTATTTGCATTGCTTCACGGGACATGTGCCAAGGTGGCTCTTCGTCGAAGTTTAACTTGTACAATGGAATGAGGAAGCGATCAATCAACTTTTCCATTACTCCTTTGAATTTTAACTTAGAAAGCATCTTGCAGTAGATATGCACAACAAGTTCTTGTGGTGAGTAGATCCAACTCATGCTAGGAAACGATTTTTGAGTGCAGATTACATCCAACAGATAGGAAAACATGTAGAATCTGGCGTGCTCACCCTTGGGATGGTTCTTGGCATTTGTCACACAGATTCTCAATTGTTGAGCCAACAGGTTTGACCAGTTGAACAGTTTCCCTTCATTCGTAATCTCTGGGATGAGGGAAGACAATGGCTTCATGAACTGCGCATTGTGCAATCTCAATAGTCAGAGGGAGGCTTGAGGCTTGAGATTTCACAATGCAGAGTGTTAGCCTGGGCAGAGTAATGGAGAGATTGCACAATCTTAGTGGCCAAGGGGTCAGGCTTGAGCCTTGGAACTGCGTAATGTGCAGTTGGGTCAGCTGGGTACTACACATTATGTAGTCTCAAAGGGCAATCATGAAGCTTGAGCCTTGGACTTGCACAGTGCCTAATTGGGCACGGAAAATGTTAGCCTAGTGACAAGCAAATCTGCCTAGGAAGTGGGTGAAAAGTGGAAGATATCTAGTGATAGTGCAAGTAAGAGTGGAGATCTGACTAAGTAAACATAAATCAATGCAAATCATGTGTAGAAGATCAACATGCAAAAGGAATAAAACACATGCATATGGAGTTGTCGAAATGAAAATCACCGATGGGAAAAAATAAGAAAGCTAATGTGACACTTGTAAAAAGTGAACCATGGACCGAACCAACACTCAATATAATATTGGGTAAAATACCAACAACTATGAAAATAAACAAGCAAAACAACACTCACAGAAGCGAAATGACACAAAGTGACAAAAGACGACAAAGAAAAACTTACCTGGAAAAGCGCCACAAACTACACTGAAAGCTCCTTGATCTCATCGGTAATGCTAGAGATACAAGATCGAATGTGAAAATGAGCTCTAGGGGAATCTATTTATATATTTAGGTGGATTAGGGTTTTTGACACACATACCTAAAATCAAGGAAAAAGCAACACATCACGAACAATAAAAAATACCAACTTGTGTCAATCTTTGGGAAATTGATTGTTCAATCCCTATTTTCTAGGAGTTGCATTTCTTAATTTTGATTTTTATTTTTTCGAGAAACTGACTTCTCACACTATCGAGAAATATTACACAATTCCAAATCACAAGAAACTAGGCAACTCCTTGGCTCAGTGCATTACACAGTTTCTGAGGGCAGGGAGGCTTTTGCACAATTTCCAAGCTCAAGGTAGGCCTGCCCCTCAGGATTTCGCCGTTTCTGAGCTTATGGCTAGCTTTCCTTTCTGAAATGCACAATTTAGTTCCTCAAGGATGGCCTGCCTTCCAAAATTACACAATATTTGAAGGGAAGACCAAAAAAGATGCAAGGTCACGGCAAAATATGGCTTGTGACTGAAAAGGTTGAGATCAGGATCAAAAAAAGGAATCACAAGCGGTGCGTGAAATGATAAGTGTTTCAAAAAGCATGAATACTTGAAAACAGTGAAGGATAAGCTCCTATGGACAGAAGGGAGGCTCCAAAATTAAAGCATGTGCAAAAATTTGGAGGGTGGTTGAAGCAACTGCAACACTTGGCGACACACTGGTAAAACTCCAGCTCTCTATATGGATCTTAACTCATGCAAACCAAGTATAACTCTTCAAGAAGTATCATTTAGTTTATTGATCACCATAAATTATTTACTTAGATTGAGTTAAAGATATAACTCCTACCATTCTCTTTATCGACAACACACTTAATAAAGTCAAGTCAAACTCAGTTGTTTCGATTGGGGATGAAGAGTATATAAATATACAAGTGAAAAATAAATATTAGAGTTTTAGTTTTCATCTCTGGTGTTGCTCCATTTCCAGCAAGCTGGACAATTCCCCGACAGAGTCACTTTAGGGACACAAACATTGCTTTGCTGCTAGTGATCCTGGACAATACCTTGACAGAGTTTCTTGCGTCACCTCATTGCGCAGGAAGCCTTTCTCTTCTTTCACACTTTATTGTTTATTTTTTGTTCATATAACTGTGCATATGAACTTATTGATTTCATGGGGTGGAAGAGGGATCCTAACTTATTGAGAGTAGACTTATTGAGAGTAGAATAGGTTGTCCCTTCAGAGAAGGATATTTTTACACCTCTAACATACTTGTTAAAGTTTCCTCCTCTCCTCACTCTACTCGACTAGGTTTACAAGGCAAAACCGAAAAATCATAAAACACCAATTAGAGTAGGTGGAACTACTTATATATTCAAGTATAGTGATTCCATTGCAGTTTTCTTTGAGAAAGAACATAGTTTCCATCAAGGTATCATTGACTAAAGGTGAAATATTCATTCAAAGAGAGGGAATAAACAGATAACCAAGCATTGACAGTAGCACAACTTTCCCTTGAACCTCACCATGCTTGCTTCAGAACCAAACACAACCCCATGCATAAAATATCCTACAATGAAAAGGAAATAAAAGAGTAGGGGGGAAAGTAAATAAAAACAAAACAAAACAAGGAAAGCAAACAAACTACACCTACTCCTAAACTAATCGAAAATAGGCCAGGTGTACGTAAAATGAAACTTCTAGTGTAACCACCGACGCATGGCCTAACCAAAACAGGTGAGGGAATCCATAACAAAAAATATATTCCATAATAACAATAGAAAATAAATATAAATCGATACATGTCACAACATTCAAATTTTGACAATGCACACAGAAAAATATGACAGAAAGACATATGAAAAACACTTTTTTGATGCATTATGGAACTTACACACATCGCAACTGGCTAACATGCATAAACATTATTTTGAACTTTCAAACTGGGAGAACATGAAAAAAGTAGAAAACTTGTGTTTCGTGACATATCTCGACAGGTATGACTCCTCCAAAGATTGAGTGATGGAATCATGCAAAACATATGGAGGATTTAAAAACTAAGAATTGGATTGATTTCCATTTTGTGTGATTAATGATGAGAATCCTTAAAATATAGAGCACTATCATGATCATGATTGGAACTAGCCTCAAGGCTAGGATAACTTGACATAACAACTAGTGCAGGCTAAAGTGCCTCGACATCTTGTAGTAATTCCAAAACATCAGAAGGTATATCATAAAAAAATAGTGGCTTAGAAAAATCAACAGTAGAAAACATAGAGTCGTTGTTGGATGAATTATCAAAAAGATCATGAAAACCATGATCAGTCATACCATCATCAGGAACAATGTCATCCTCATGATCTCATGAATCGTAGAAAGGAGGAGATTGAAAACAAGTAATTTCGCTCTATGTTTTTTCACAATGATCAAATGATGGATTAGAGAGAAGAGGAAGAGAAGATTTTTCCTCTCCATGTTTAGGTGTAAAACTAACATTCCATAATTCATAAGAGTGATCAAAACCAACATCATTAGAAACATTCTCCAAAATATACAACAAGTATGAAAAAATCGTGGAAGATGTTAGGATAATGTCAGAGAGGTGGAAAAGAAGAAACATCAACTTTCAGCGCAAATCCTTGTTTAGGAATAGAGTCCCAAACGCAGTCATTATAAATGATATTGTAAGTTTTCTAGTCAACACTAACTCCATCCTTAATTTGATCCTCATGCACATCATAAGAAATGATTGAAACAGGTGGATCGAAAAACTCACAATCAGGAGGACCAAAACAACCAATCAATGGAGGATAAGAGACAAAACCTCATCGTAAACATTGGATTTGCAGTCCAAACTTGAGTTTTAATTCTGAATATGTGAGGTAGGAGAAGGTAGTGGTAAATATGTTTGTGAACTCTCAAGATATCCCACCTCAACCTACGTAAATGGAGTTGTTTGATGAGAAGAAAACAAAGTGTCACTTGGAACAAGAACTTCCTTCATCATAGATTTAGGAGCTCCATAACCAAGGTGTGTTGGGAGACTCTTGAAAGATTCATATTCTTTTGGATTCAATGAAATATGAACAAGAAATCCAAACTTCTCTTTCATAAAATTCCAATCAACATCCTCTTTAGAAAATTCATAACAGAAATGGATAAAGCGATCGCGATAATCATTAAGAGATTCATCAGGTGCTTTTATCAAATGCATGATTTTTAGATTAGAAAATTTACAAGCATACATGTCAAAGGAGTGGTAAAAATGCTTGACAAGATGTTCGAAAGAGTGAATCGAAGCGGTTGGAGACATGTAACACCATTCATTAACATGCCTTTCGAATGTGAGAATGAACAACCTACAAGCAATATCATCATAGTGAATAGTATGATTAGTGAAAATTTCGAGAAAGCGAGTGGTGTGCATGAGAATGGTTGTTCCACCTTCATCATGAAATTTAATATTCGACAAGTCATTGATTATCCTCATGGGCACTTTCCGATTTGCAGTTCTAGAAAAATATGTCGGGGTTAAGATATGGGAAGAATCCATTTAAAGATGAGGAAAGTTAAAGTAGACTTCACGGGCTCAACTTGTCATCTGGTCCTCCTTCTAGTGCTAGAAATTTTGACGGTGTTTGACCCACCAACATTTAGGGGATCTCATCGATATGAAGTCCCAATTATACCTCACACCATTTGGTGTAGGAGTCCCATCTAGAATACAACCCAATTTCCGAAATGGTGGGTTTAAGTGGTATGCCTTGGATGTAATAAAACATCGAATGATGTATTCGTGACTTTGGTGAAACAAGTGTGTAACTTTGCGGAAGGTCAAGTGCGATGCATGAAAGGTTCTAACATGACAAGGGTAAAGTAAGTGAGCCCCTTAGAAGCCTGTAATAGTAAACAACTTGAAAGGAACACATAAGCATAAAAGGAATCATAAGTTAGCCTGCAAAATAGTTCATAAGTTAACCATGGTGGTGTTGGAAAGTGTAACTAGGTTCGGTCTTCATAATGACTAAGTAATTATGAATTTACGTAATGAAGACGACAAAGATAATATAATGTATTTTGTAATTCTTGCTTCATGGGTTTCATGAGCAAGGGGTTTTATTATAGGTCAAAGACTTATTCTTGATGTCTTTAGGGGTTTGTCATCTTATCATAAACATATAATTTAGAGTCATGTATATTGAGTTTTGTTACACTTATAAAGGAAAATTATTGATGTAAATGTATGCCTCAAGACCTTGTTAATATGCTCCACAAAGTTGATTCAAATATGATGAAAATATCCCCTTGAAGAAGTTGACCTACACCCTTGGATAAGTCAGCCTACACACATATCTTCATGTCGACCTAATAGTTAGAGACACTACCTATATATATATATATATAGGGACTGCAGCCTCATATATACACAACAATCTCGGTCAAGTTCTGTGATGAGGATGCAAAGTACATAACTGCAATTGGTGCTAAATCTAGTGCGATAAGGGAAGAGATATCAACGAGTAAGTATTATGTGATTGGATAATAGAAGGGTCAGTTATCATCTTTATTTAAGGGTTTGTTACTACTCCGCAAATTTCAATTAGGCATTATTTGGACTTATGTAGGAATGCAATAAAATATAGAAATACACATAAATGCAAAGATGCAGCAGAAATAAGACTTCATTTCATTAATATCACATAACTGAAATATGCTAATAGACATAATGGAAATAAACTAGCTAAGGTGCTGGTAGCTTATCTCTGAGAAGATATGTGGCGGCTACAAGCCTTTGAACTATGTTACAATGAGGCTTGCAGGCCTATTTATTATTGAGAAACAATGGAAAACCCTAAACATCCAAAAACCTAACCCTCGGAGATGAAGCGCCAAAACTATGGGCCCCGTTTGGGTAAATTGGTACATCAACTTCCCGAGGACGTAACTTTGGCATACGATCTCTTTTGATGCACACAATACCTCGTTAGAAAGATCTATCCTTGGACTACAACTTTTGATGTGAGAAAAATTGATCAAAAACCCATGTTTCTCCCGGTTTTCCCCATAAAACGTCATTTAGGGCCTTAAAACAGCTCCGAAAGTTTAGGACCTGAAAAAACTACTAAAAATAGTAAACTATGCTACAATTAAGGAAACTAAAAAACTGAAAGAAACAATGGTGGGGCCCCAAGTGGAATAGGTGGGTGACCACCAATATCCACCCGGATCAAGGCCGAGGGCTACCATAGTAAGAAACTAGACTATTATACAATGCAGATAAGGGTGACTTGGCAACAAAGAAAGGAATATTGTAAGCAGTACTAAGAAGAAGAAGATATGATCTCATATTTGGATCACCACATCTCGGATACATCAGAGAAAGGAAGAGTGCAATTACAATGTGAAGGAAGGATTGTTACAACAAGAAGTTCTTTGTCTTGGGCATCAAGTGTAGAAGGTCGAAGAGGGGTTTCTAGGAAGCCGAAGCTAGATCACAGGAAGGTAGAGAAGGAGTTCATTGTTTAGAGCTAGGAACCAAGTTTCCTAGTGTTGGTGCAGTGGAGTGCAGAAAGAAGGGATCAACATGAGAAGCCGAGAAGAGTAGTGACAAGGGTCTTGGAGGCATACTGGTGTCAAGGGTCTATGTCATGGTTTTAGTACTCGTCAATTGAAGATCTATAAGAAGAATTACTTTTGGGTTTCCCCCTCCAAGAGGGAGAGGTTTTAGCCCTGTCTTGCTAGCCTAAATTTTATGTCTCTTGTGCATTTGATAATTGACTTGATGAAGAAAGTAATAATCTAACGAAGATAATATCTAAGTGAAAGAAGCCTAACGAAATCACAAGTAATTATCATGAAAGATAAATTTTAATAAAAGCCCTAATTTCTCAACATGGTATCAGAGCTAAGGTGTTGAAGTCAAGAATGGGAAGTTTATCAAGAAGGCACAATGTTCAAGTTTTCAAGAAGTCATCAAGGATCTGTTTTCAAAAAATTCATTAAGGCTGAAAGAAGGATATACATGGTAAAGTTAATCTCTAGATCTAAGAAGATCTTCATTTATTCAAGAAGGATTTTTTTGCAGGAAGTTAGGTAAAACCTTCGACCATCTCAAGAAGACCAAATACCTCATTCATCAAGGTCCTTTCAAGAAGGAAAGTAATATCAAGGAGGTGATCTTTATATTCAATGAATATAAATCCATCTTGTGATTGAAGCAAGTCAACATTATTTAAGACATCATCAAATCATTATTTTGTTGAAGTCATCATCATGCCATCCTTGATCATCATCATCGTCAAGGATCTAAGGTGATCTACCGCTTTACAGCACCCTTGAATGTTGAAATTCAACAATAAAATGCAGCACACACACTAGTGTGGGATCACAGGTCACACAGTGATGGGTCCTAGGGATACATTAGTGTGCAACAAATTTATTAAATAGATTGAAGGAAAATTAATTGTAATCTTATCTCATAAAAACTTGTAATAGTTAACTAAGTGTGATAGAATTAGTTAGCTCAATAATTTCAAGTTGAGGATATAAGGATAGGAATGTAGAGTGATTCTATTATTAACAGGGTCTAGTTGCAGTTATAGCACTAGTGTAGTGTGGGTGGGATCAGTTAACTCACAATAATTGAGTTAAAATCAGTTTAACTGGTTCTAACTGTTTGATGAGATAGTGGAAGATCAAGTGAATTAAAATAGATTTAATTCACCAGTAGTGATCTAACAAGTAACTGATGATTCACTATTTATAGTTGCATGCATGCTAATTCTGGTGGATACCCAGTTGAGACAAAGGTTCAAGGCTAGCAAACTAGTAGTTGTATTTTAGGCAAACTGACTAGGTGTAGTTATAAAACCATGGGAAGCCCATGATGAATTGCGCAATCAAGGAAGGATGAATTTCCTATTTAATAGGGGTTTAATTCTCTAGGGATTGCGTAAGCAGGGTAGGCTGAGGGTAGGTTGATAATTGGCTATGTGTTTGTCCAATTTCACCTAGATCAGTGTGAAGCAATTGTTAGAGTGTATGAGGTTATTGTGATCACAAATACATTGTATTGTTTCATGATTCCTTGGTTGATTATACAATAAATATTATTTCCCAGGAATATCTGTTGTTGTCTATTGATTTACTTTTTTCTCTTACTTGCATGTGAATGAGCGATCATGTTTTATATTCCGCAAATATTGTAGAAGGGTTCAGTATCTTGTTTTAGTACATTACATGATCGGA
This sequence comes from Pinus albicaulis, assembly GCA_034641835.2. Lineage (NCBI taxonomy): Eukaryota > Viridiplantae > Streptophyta > Pinopsida > Pinales > Pinaceae > Pinus > Pinus albicaulis. Next base: position 728,579,401 of record CM076570.1, on the reverse strand, counting down.
TTGAGTCCATTGATATAATTTCTACATGGTATTATAGTTGTGTTATATATTTTAAACATGGTATCAGAGCGTCAAGAATCATAATAGTGGAGAAGAAATTGAGTTTGTGTTGAACAATATTCAAATTTGCAGGTACTTTCTTTGGAGCTATAAGCGGATCAATATGTATTTCAATGGCTTGAGACTCGAATATGCACTCGAGGGTAGTTCAAATTATATTTCATGGAAGGAAATGATGGAGGTAGTGTTGGTGGACAATGGGTTGAAGGAATTCATGGATAATGATATTCCCAACCTCGCAGTAGCAGATACCGAACTTCTTGATGCATGGCAGAAGAAGGTAGCAAAGGCGAGGAGGATCTTGTTAGAGGAAGTTCGAGATCATATTGTCTCGAGTCTCCATGGAAAGGAAACTCCATATGCTATGTGGAAGGCTTTGACATATATGTTTCAAAGCAGAAGTGACCACATAAAATTGGCACTCAAGGACAAGCTCAGGAAAATAAAATTGTCCACAAATTGTCCACAAAAGAAGAAGAAAAACAAGAAGGCTCCAAGAGCTGTAGCGGGTGAAGCTTTGGCCTCACAATTTGAGTTGTACTTGTCTCTCATTGCATGCATGGCATCAAATGCGATGGGATCTATGTGTTACTTGGATAGTGGAGTATATTTCCACATGACGGGAAACAAAGAACTCTTTAGTATCTTGGAGGAGAAGGATCTTTAGATGCACATCGAGATGGGTGATGATAGGAGGTATAGTGCTACTGGGATTGGTACAGTTACTTTCCAGAGACAATCAGGTAAACCTTTCATATTAAAGTATGTCATGCATGTACCAGGCTTGAAAAATAATTTAGTTTCAATTGCTAGAATGTAGGATCTTGGATATGATGTGGTTTTCAGTGAAGGAAAGACATTCCTTCATCACAAAGCCACAACACAGGTAAAGAAGATTGGGGTTTGTGTGAAGAACCTCTACAAACTTGATGTAGATGGCTGCGCAACATTGAGTAGTAAAGAAGGGAAGGTGGTGATCCGAGATACATGTGAGTTATGGCACAGAAGATTCAGCCATCTACACCACTGTGCTTTGAGGATCATGCAACATATTTCTACGGGTCTTCCAAAGGTTACTTTTGCGTAGATAGACACATGCAAGGGATGTACCATGGGGAAGTATAAAAATGCCACCTTTCATGAGAAGGAGAACCGAGCAGCGAAAATCCTTGAGAGAGTTGACTCAGACGCGTTTGGACCATTCTCTACACCTTCCACAACAAAGCACATGTATTATGTGATTTTTGTTGATGTTTGTTTCTAGAAAGTGTTGGATCTTGTGTCTAGAGAATAAAGATTAGGTGTTCTCGAAGTTTTGTGAGTTCAAAGAACTGGTAGAGAAAGATATAGGGAAGAAGGTGAAGGCTCTAAGGAGTGACAATGGTGGTGAGTATATCTCTAATGAATTCAAGAACTTCTATGCCAAAGAAGGAATTCAGAGAGAATTGATTGCACCTCACAACCCATAACATAATGGGGTTGCAGAAAGAAAGTACAGATCAATTGTGGGAGCAGCATGAGCTATGGTACATGATTAGGGCCTACCATTGCATCTATGGGTAGAGGCATGCAAGACAATGGTATTTGTGTAGAACCAGACTCCTCATCGTATACTTGGAATGAGTACAACAGAGGAGGATTTTTCAGGTAAGAAACCAGATGTTTCATATTTTAAAATTTTTGGCTCATATGTCTATTTCCATGTGACCAAATATTCCAGGAAGAATCTAGAACCGACAATAGAGGTTGGGATATTTGTGGGGTTCATCGATACTCCCCACAACTATCGAGTGTATTTGCCGGCTAACAAGATGAGAGTTGTCAAGAGATATGTTAGATTTGATGAGGAGAAAGCCATGCGATTGTCCCTTGAGAGGGAGCTTGATTTTCATGCAGATGAGGAACTCTTAGTTCCAAAGGATGAACCTCAGGATGTGGAGCAACCACAAGCAAAGGATTATGGAGTGGAAAAAACCACTCATGCAGAGCCATCTGCCAGAAATGGTAGGAAGTGCACCAGAGAGGCTAACATATTGATGGTAGATGTGACAAAACATGTAGGAGCATCTACATCACAGCGCAAGCATAGAAGGTCCCCAGACAGGTACACTGGATACATGGCTCTTATGAGCGAGTGTATTGTGATAGAACCATCCTCTTTTGAGGAAGTAGTGAAGCAACCAACATGGGTTGATGCCATGGTTGAGGAATATGAATCCATTATCAGAAACAATGCATGGGAAGTGGTCCCAATACCAGTGGGGAAGTCAGTGGTTGGATCCAAGTGGATCTACAAGGTGAAGAAGGCAGTAGATGGGAGTGTGGATAAATACAAGGCTAGATTTGTGGCTCGAGGATTCTCATAGGTAGAGGGGATTGACTATGAGGAGACTTTTTCACCGATTGCACGGTATTCATTGATTAGATCTATACTTGCACTCTCAGTGCAGATGGTATGGCAGATACATCAGATGGATGTAAAGACGACCTTTATCAATATAGGAAGAAGTGTACATTGAGAAGGCAGAATATTTTGATACCTTTGATAGGGAGTCACATGTGTGCAAACTCAAGAGAGCAATGTATGGCTTGAAGCAAGCACCTCATGCTTGGTACACCAGGATCGACAACTATTTAACTGGGTTGGGCTTCACAAAGAGTGAAGCGGATGCAAACCTATATCATACTGTGGTTGATGGTAGTATTTTGATTATTGTACTTTATGTAGATGATCTTATACTGATAGGTGATGAGTAGCTCATAACTTGTTGCAAAGAGGATCTTGTAAGAGAGTTTGAGATGATTTGCATTATTTCCTAGGCTTGGAAATATGACAAAGAGATGGGGAGCTATTTGAATCTCAGGGCAAGTATGCCAAGGAGATTCTGAGGAAGTTCCACATGGAGTACAACAAACCCATGGAGACTCCTCTTGTAGGTAACTGAAGGAAGGAGGATACTACTTCAGGTGAGGTAGTGGATGCTACTGTTTACATGCAACTTGTGGCTTAACTTATGTATTTGGTGAACACACTATTATAACTCCAATAATTCTCAGGGTTAGTCTTTTTTGTTTAAAGAATATTAGATGTAACCACAAACCTATTTTTAAGCTTTAGGATCTAGCCTTCCTAATGCTCAGAGAGGGCTCTCTCTATATGATTTATCTTTTTTGATTTTAGGCTAGTTATGTGAGATTGATTGGGTTTGGTGGTGGAATAAATGATTTAGATGGATAGATGTAGGTCTGTATTTCATTGGGATAATGGAGTCAATGTGTCAAGCAACATATTAGAATCAAGGTTCAAAAGGGAAGTATTCACAGGGCAAGATAGCTAAGTAACTTCAGATATTTAGGCTAGATGATGAAATGGTTTCAATCGGGATGATAGAGCAATTAAGGGTTATGAGATCTGGAGAATGAGGGAAATGACAAAGATCAATCGAAACTAGAAAGAAATTAAGAATTCCCTAATCTAGATATCAGTAGAAAACATGAAAATGAAATAACAGTTCAAGAGAGAGTGTTTTTAAACATATTCTGAAATAATATTCCTGTTATACATTTAGATTTAGAAAGCATGCAGGTATGTGAAAACTTCAAATAATAACAAAGAACAATTGAGAGTACTTCACTGAAGTGGCCCAACACATGAATCCTATAATATAATGCCTTTATTTCTTAATCCAGTCCGTTGACATGAAAATGGTACAAAGAGCCCTCTGGTTCAAATTAGTACATCTATATAAATGTTTAGCAATCCACAATACACACCTCAATACTTCGAATTGTGAAGTATTTATACAAAAATTCTTACAAAATATCCGAAAACAAACTTAGGAATTATTCAAGGAAAAATAAATATCTTCATGCAAGATGATAGAGACAACTATCTAACTAATGCAAGCTGTTGTTGTTTGTTGTCTTTGATCTTTTGTTGATTTGTCTCTGACTGTTGCTCAATGAAGGCTGCTGTTGAGTGTACTTTACGCTGGCTGTTTATTTACTTTCAAGTTTTCTTTGACTTTAAACCTTATCTTACATCTGATACTCTTTAAAATTTGATACTCTTTGACTGTATTTGTTTTCACTTTAAATTGTTACTGCTATTTTTAACTTTTATCCTGGCTGATGTTTTAACCTTGACTAATCTCATAGTCAATCAGTCAACTTCTCCCAATCTTCTACATCTGGTAACTTGATCTTTACCATTTTTTCTAAATATCTCATTAGCTTCTCTATACTTTGAAAAATTAGGCTTGTTTATGAATAAATGTTTTACCTCATGTTGTAGGTAAAATAGATTTTCAAAACTCTTATAGAGTACTTTCCCTATTGGAATTCCTTGCATGGCTGAATTATTAGGTTGCTCCTTTGCCACTTCTCTGATTTTCTTATCATAATCTTCTTGTTTCATCAACCTGTCATTAATAACCAGTAGATTTGGAAGGCCTTTCTGCCTTAAAACATCAAAATTCATCATGAAACTGGTTATGGAAATCTCCATGTTCTGACACTTTTCTTCCAGTTGTACCATCAAGTTATTTTTAGAAATCACTTTCCTGACTTCAAGAATTGTTTCTGTCCTGTCACTGATTCCAATTTCTTCCAAATTTTGCTTATTCTTAGAATTAAGAAACTTGATGATTTAATTGACTTCTTCTGGCTTCTTACCAAGTTCTTCCTTGATTTTCTGGATGGCTTCACTTGTTGATTTGATGAGATCTTTCTACTCATAAATGACTTGAATGGGTGGCCAAATATCATTGACATATTCAATGATATTGGCCCACAGTTACTTCTTGGCTTGTGCCATTGGTTTTTTCAATGTAATTTCTTTCTCTAACTTTTGCAATGTCTCATTCAACTTGTTTGTCTTCTGTATTTCATTCTTATGCATAGCCTTTACTAGTTTCTTTTCATCCTCTAGAATTTTCAACTATTCTTTAAGTCTATTGATTTCATTAGTCTAGATGGACATTTCCTGCATTGCTTTCACTAGTTTACCTTCTTCATCACTACGCTGTGCTGTTGTTGTAGATGACTCTATTGCTGATGTAACAGGAAGTGCTCTAGATATTGGAATTGATGGAGCCAATAATTCTTCTAATTTATAAGGAACAACTGTAGTGATTGTAGGAATAACAGTGACCAAGATTTCCTCTGATTTGGCCTTTTTCTCCTGAATTAACTTGTCCATTTCATTTTCCATTTCTTTTAATTGGGCAGTTAATTGGAGAATGAGGTCCATCATCTCATCTTTTCGGCTTGCATCCTGTAATACTTCTTTGGCATGTGGACGTTCAGTAGGAGGCAATTTGAGCTGCTTCTTCAATGCAATAATGTCTGCATTCTTTTTCTTTATGAGTTCTTCTGCAACTTTGACATTCTTAGGATCATATCCTACTTCAATAACCAAATCTTCCAGTGTTTTAATTCTTGTTATCTTTATTCTGTGAGGATGCCTTTTCTAACATTAGCTGACCTCTGATGTTTTCAAGAGTGTTTTGCAGCTTATGTACACTCATGGTAGAATACAACATTTCAGCAGCTTGCTTGTGAAATTCTATTTGGTCTATAGGATGAAGATCTTTTGCTTGAACTTCATATGATGTATTTTATAATCTGCTGATGATTTGGGATGCTTCACTGTGGGCTGCAGGAAAGTCATCTGCATCTTCCTAGTCTTGTAGTCAAATGCAGAAATCAATCTGCTTTGGTCACTAGGTGACTGCTTCGAGTATTGGGTATATGTATCAACCTTTAATGCCTCATTCCTTATCTTGATCTCTTTGTACTTTTGCATAATATGCTTCTCTTTTTCTTGCTAGTTTACTGGATGAAGACACTTCAACACTATGCTGATTCTGAATAATCTGTGTTTAGATGTTGAAGGTTGGCGAGTTTCTTAAGAAACTGTTGGAGGAGCATTGTCTTTTATGTAATGTTCCCAAATTTTAGCCTCAAGCTAAATTGAACATTATAGTTTGCATATTTTTATTTTGTTGAATAAAATGGGTAAGGAGACCCCTTAACCCCCTTAGATGGAGAAATAACACTCCTTGTGTTAAAGGAGGATGAATAAGCAGCTGGATTAAGCACCTATGGGTTTGAACATGATCGGGATCACCTTGGTTTGATAATATTTGACTAAGTCATCAACGCTGTCCAAGAGAAGGAATCTCCATGACAAGGTAGCGCAGTTTTAGAGGAGGCTCCACTTGCATGAGCTAGGTGGCAAGTGTGAATGGGACCCATGGTGAGATGATTTTATTTTCTTTATAAGGAGGAGATGGTAGCCCATTTTCATTATGCATTAGCTTATCATTTTCATTGGGTCTGCAAAGACTTGCATCCCCGGGCTATTTAGCAGGGTTGTAGTGTTCTTGAACCCAAGGGTGTTCTTGGTCGGGAATTCCTACCTCATCCTTAAGGAAGGAGAGGGTTTGAGCTACATTTCCTCATTCCGGCATTTGGCCAAGCTTATTCCTTCAGCTACAACGTTATTCTGTTGGGCAGAGAATGTTGAGTTGCTGGGTGCAGCAAGAGAGGAACTCATAAAGTCATTCTTTGGTTTGTTCTTTGGTGGAGAGCTTGCATATTCTTTGGAGGAGTAGTAGATGAGACTCCCGGGCATCATTTCAGATCTTTGGTACCAGGCCAATCATTCACCACCTCTCACAGCACAGTATAGGGCTGAAACTGCGTTATTCTATGCAGGCAGTTGCTGTGAGGGTCATTTGAGCTTGTCAGGAGGAGTGCTTTTGAGTAAAATGGACCAGCCCTTTGCTTGAAAACATTATCAGAGGAGGGCATGAGTATTTCAGATATGCCATAGTCTCATTCTTATTTCGATTCATTTGCAGTGACAAGTCATTTGTCACATTGTATTTTATCCAGCATTTCTAGCAATCTCTCCTGGATTGGCTAGAGATTTTGTATTGGAGCCCATTTTTCCATTTGTGGGCATTTATTTGTATCCTTCAGCCACATTACCATTTTTTATGTATTCAGCAGCTGCTACTCTCATAGAGACAACGCAGTCACTACTTTCCGGCATTCTGTGCAATTGCAACGACTCCTATATTTCATTGCTTGATCATTGGAGATTGGTTCTCATAGCTTGAGTGGCTTGTCCCTCATGATTTTCTTGTATATTATTGCTGATATATTAATATAATTATGGCTACATGATTTTTCCCTCTTATGTTTCATTCAAAATTGCAGAGTTTAACGGTTATGTTCATGTACTGTTGTAAGCTCTCTCATTGAGCATTTTCTAAGAGATCTAGTTTGGGGAGATCTGAATAACCCAACTAGAGACATTTCTTTGGGCTCAACTTCTGGAAGAGAAGTGTTTAATGAGTTAAAAAGGGGATCCAAGTACCCCTTCAGCTTATTTTTACACTGCCTTCCTTATACAGTGTCCTCATGGACCATATTGCAGAAAATCCTGAAAAAGGGATATTACAGTGGTATCGGAGCATCAATATTGGCTCAGCCTATGCAGCCCAAGATAATATGCCATTAGAAGGAGAATCTCCTCACTCAGAAGAGGATATGTACAGAGAAAACAAGAAAAGAGGAATGACGGAAGAGGAGGTTTCCCTTCTTCTTTTCCAGACCCTGGAGGGTATCATTGAAGATCTTGAGGAGATAGAAAGGGAAAACTGGAAAGATTTTATGAGAGGGTTTGTGGATGAAGCAAGCCCTATTTGTGACTATGTTGGGTGTGAGCATTCAGCCACACATGCAGATCCACAGCGTAGTTCATTGCCCACTTTCACTGCCGGAAGGATGGAGGAAGAAGATGAGGCCATTGGAGGAGCAACGCTGGAACTCAAAGGTATGGCTCATGGTTTGTGGTTTTAAAATCCTATTTCATGTTATCATGCAAATGTAGAATCATATGATGGATTCACTAAAGTGTTGGTGAGAAAATTTGATGAAAATCATTGTGAATCTCCATGTATCAAAACACCAAACACTTTACATGCATTGGAGGGAACCATGAAACAAACTCCATTCCATATTTTTGAAGGGGATGTAAACTGGAATGATCACTTGTTATAGGCAAGACCCCCATTGTATGAAGGGCACTCTTCCATTTGTGATAACATGGAGATCCCTCTTTCAGAGGAAGACCGAAATCCATGGTCTTTCATTGAAGGGGAGGCATACTCACATATTGGTGAAGAGAATGTGCATAGAAGAACCCACATCGCTGTAACATTGGAGGAAGATCCATCACCACATGGAGATGAGAAGGGAGCCATTGCTTCCATGGGAGGAGTCCTTGTTTCTATGCAAGGGATTCCAAGAGGTACCACATGTGGGGACACAATCACAAATCCTAAGAAACATATAGTAGTGTTGGAGGATTGTGAGATGGAGGAGGAAGAGAAGGATCAACATCAAGGGTTGATACACCCTTATCTATTTCGGGAAGTATTTGCACAAGATAAGGAGACTGTAAAACACAGTGAAGAGAGGGACCAATCAATCCACTCATACATACAGTCCACTTCTGAACTTGATGTCCCACTGTATGGAGGCATTTCACCTGGGAGGCCACCTGATCTAGAGTTGATGAGGGGCATCTTGTCACTTGATTAGCCACTCTTGGATTCCAGAGAGGTGGAGACATTGGAGGAGTCCAGCATAGAGTAGAGAGTTTGGGATAGACTCAAGGAGGAGGGAGACACTCTCTCATTTTCGGTATCACCCACTCTCATCAGTTATACTGCACTGATAGAGTTTACTGCAGGGATGGAGGATAACATCTTCATGATGCAGGATGACTGCTCCATAGATTTGATGGGGAAGAGGATACTTCCTTTGAGGAAGGACTCTTTCATACATAGGAGTGGATGGAGGCCACTCATGCTTACTTTGACCCAGCTTGGGAGATTCCTTTTGGATGACATCTTCTCATGGGAGGCCAACTTCCAAAGGACACCATCATTATTTTTGCATGAGCAGCTGCATGATGGGCATGGAAGAATTTTGGAGGATGAATTTTGCATGGGGGATGTCAAAGTAGCAGGCAGCAGCATGAGGGGAGCATCACATTGTAGATTACCAGCGCCGTCTCTGAGGAGGGTAGATCCAGATTGGAGGTCTCAACTCTTAGTAGAGTACTTCCAGGATCTAGATGCATGCATGACTCTTGATGGCCCATATAGAGATGAAAGGTACATGATTGATGAGATGGTCATCTATACCGATAGCAGGATCTTCTTGACTAGAGCTTCTAGTCTCAAGGAGAAATTATTGCATGTAGCACATGAGGACTTTCTAGCTATGCACTTTGATGCATATTTTGCTTTGCTAGAGGAGTTCAGTTGGGAGGGCATTCAGTATGATCTATATCAGAATATGGACAGATGCATAGCCTAGATGACTTTAGAGAGGTTGGCACAACCATTTCCCTACTCATTGGAGGTGAGGGAGAGCATTCAGATGAGCCATTTCAGCTCAAGGACCGGAGTACATGGTAAAGGAGGTATATGCTCTCATTTTGATTTACCTATTTACTTTATATGAGTAGCTTGACGAGCTTAGGATGATCAAATATCCTTATGCTCCTTATTATGATGTACTTATGGCCCATTGTAGCAATGGGAGTGGCTATTTTCATGATGGTTTGTGGGGGAGGCCACATATTTCTTGGTGTGCATCATTGGCACCAATTTGTATTTACATGTGTCCACCTTATGAGATGTTTGTGGCAGCAAACAAGTGGCTGGGAAAGCACTTGTTGTTTTTAGTTTTGATGCAGGTAAGAGGTGCACTGCGTTGGTCCCATGAGTGGAGCAGTGACCCACTCTCTATTTGTCTTAGGACAACTTGTTTTCATTGCATATTGCTTCCTTGTGTTGCTGATGGTTGTATATTTATAGGGAGCACTAGTTGGAGAGTGTTGGAGGTATTGGGACAGCCCATTGGGAGTATGATTCTCCCTATTGTACATGTTTTAGATTGCAGGAGACACCATGGGAAAACCATGATTGCCACATTGCTACTTTTCTCTTCTTGTGGGAAAAACCACTTGGAGAATTTGAGGGGGCATATCATGGCTGATTTTCTTGATGGGGAAGTTTGGGCCATTCTTGGAGGCCATACAATTTCAGCCCAAGGATGAAGGCAGCCCCATATGTACCACAAATGGAGAGAGAAACATCTTGGGAATCAAAAGCCCAACTCTCCATTCAACCCCAACACATTGCATGAACCAGGGGTTGAGCTTTTTATTTGGATGATAGCATGGATGAGAGGATCATCATTGGGGACAAAATTTTCCCATGCATGTCATCACTCCTACCTTGAGGAGGCCATAGCACAACAAGGAGGTTTCCACCTACACCTTCTATCTTTCCATGATGTGTACCATTCTGGTTTGCATACTTGGGAGGAAGCATTGGAGGACATATTTGTTGCAGGATATCTTGAGCAGTGGTGGAGATTGTTGATGAGGAGGCCACAAGAGAAAAGGGGGAGAGATTTTGTTCTCTCTATGCAGTTGCTTGAGGAGAAGCAACATGTGGGAGGGGAGGACTGTAATGTTCCCAAATTTTAGCCTCAAGCTAAAATGAACATTATAGTTTGCATATTTTTATTTTGTTGAATAAAATGGGTAAGGAGACCCCTTAACCCCCTTAGATTTAGAAATAACACTCCTTGTATGAAAGGAGGATGAATAAGCAGCTAGATTAAGCACCTATGAGTGTGAACATGATCGGGATCAGCTTGGTTTAGTCATCTTTGACTAAGTCAACAACGCTGTCCAAGAGAAGGAATCTCCATGACAAGGTAGCGCAATTTTAGAGGAGGCTCCACTTGCATGAGCTAGGTGGCAAGTGTGAATGGGACCTATGGTGAGATGAGTTCATTTGCTTTATAAGGAGGAGATGGCAGCCCATTTTCATTATGCATTAGCTTATCATTTTCGTTGGGTCTACAAAGACTTGCATCCCCAGGCTGTTTAGCAAGGTTGTAGTGTTCTTGAACCCAAGGGTGTTCCTGGTCGGAAATCCCTACCTCATCCTCAAGGAAGGAGAGGGTTTGAGATAAATTTCCTCATTCTGACATTTGGCCAAGCTTATTCCTTCAGCTACAACGTTATTCTGTTGGGCAGAAAACGTTGAGTTGTTGGGTGCAGCAAGAGAGGAACTCATAGAGTCATTCTTTGGTTTGTTCTTCGGTGTAGAGATTGCATATTCTTTGGGGGAGTAGTAGAGGAGACTCCTATGCATAATTTTAGATCTTTGGTACCAGGCCAATCATTCACCACCTCTCACAGCGCAGTCTAGGGCTGAAGCTACGTTATTCTATGCAGGCAGTTGCTGGGAGGGTCATTTGAGCTTGTCAGGAGGAGTGTTTTTGAGTAAAAGGGATCATCTCTTTGCTTGAGAAAATTATCAGAGGAGGGCATGAGTATTTAAGATATGCCATAGCCTCATTCTTATTTTTATTCAGTTGCAGTGACAAGTCATTTGTCACATTGTATTTTATCCGGCATTTCTAGCAATCTCTCCTGGATTGGCTAGAGATTTTGTATTGGAGCCCATTTTTCCATTTGTGGGCATTTATTTGTATCCTTCAGCCACATTACCATTTTGTATGTATTCAACAGCTGTTACTCTCATAGAGACAACTCAGTCACTGCTTTTCGATATTCTGAGCAATTGCAACAACTCCTATATTTCATTGCTTGATCATTGTAGATTAGTTCTCATAGCTTGAGTGGATTGTCCCTCATGATTTTCTTGTATATTATTGCTGATATATTAATATAATGATGGCTGCATAATTTTTCCCTCTTATGTTGCATTCAGAATTGCAGAGTTTAATGGTTATGTTCATGTACTAATGTAAGCTCTCTCATTGAGCATTTTCTAGGAGATCTAGTTTAAGGCATCTGGGCTGTGATTCTAGACATTTCTTGGGCTCAAATTTGAACCAATTCCCCCTTCAGCTTATTTTTACACTGCCTTCCTTATACAGCATCCTCATGGACCATATTGCAGAAAATCCTGAAAAGGGGATATTACATTTTACCATTGCATCAGTATCACTAACTTCAATAGTTTCCACTTGTTCAGTTACAGGATTTAATTTGGGCTTCTTCCTGTAAATCAGTTTGAATTTTGTTTCAGTGATTGTTTGTGCTGAGTATGATCCTTCTTCTCTTTCTCTCTTAGAGTTCCTATCTTGTGGGGCTGGAGTCTGCAAGATGGAACTAGTATCACCTTGCTTCTCTGCCTCTTTCAAAGTGTTCTCCAACCATTCAGACTGATTGGAGTATTTCTCAATGTCTAGATTTGATTCATGTACATAAGGAGTTAATTTACTTTTGAATTTTAACTTGCTTATAACTCCTAAATGATCATAATACCATTGGAAACTTTGACTGAACTTAAATTCCTGCAAACATTTTTCTTCTTATTGACCTGCATCTCTATTGTTGCAAATAAAAGGACCAATCTGATTCTTTATCTTAAACTGTGTCTTCTTTTTGGCTGACAAGAAATTTATTCCATCAGAGTTAAGGTTATTCCTGATATACTCAAGTGAAAATAACCTCATTGGGAGGTATTTGGGTAGCTTATATGGAAAGAGATTAGATCCATATACCCTAATCTCTGTGTGGTTCTGATAGAGGTACCAATCTCCTATCGTATTGTGTTCTGATAACTCCAGGAGATTTTTTATATCATCGCTTATTCTTGGTTGACCGCTGTTGTTGAACATGTTGACAATTGGATGGATGAATGAGTCAATAAAGTGTGTATATGTGAACTCTGTTGAATCCTTCATGATTAAGGAAGTCCAAAATATTACTGACTGAGGGTTACCTTCGACATCCTGTTTCTGAAGGTTTATTGCAAATATTTTAGCTTGGAAGTATAGAAACATGTGGAATAAAACAGATGAGTACTTGAAGACACCTTCTTCAGGCATTTTAACAAGTTGTTCATGAATTGTATCAACAAGGTACTGGGAAAAATTGAATATGGTAGCAGGAGGATGAGCAAGGCAAAAAATAGACAGAAACCCTAGGACTGAATCATCAACATGCTAATCAGTAAAATAACCCATAATACATGATAGCATTGAGATGATATGTCTGGTTCTTTCAGAAAATATAGCTGCTGGATAAGGAGGTTTGATCTTGGGAGTTTATACTGATGAAGGAATGAATGTTTGGAATATCTGGAACCTCTAGGGGAAGTTCAAATACAGATATAACTCAATGAGGATCTCAATGGACAGAGGGGTTTCATCATGCCTAGGCTATATTTGTAGCAATTAGTTTATTGATTCAACTATAATGGTGAATAATATTTCTTTTCCTGGGGTTACAATGGCTCTTTGATCAGGTAAATAACAAGTTTGGCAAAGTATGATGACCTCTAGACACTGGAGGGTCTATGGGACAACATACTTGGGAAAATTGGAATCCCAAAGGAAAACATCATCAGCTTGGTCAATTGATTTGTCATGGCTCCGACAATGGAGCTTAAGAAGGTTAAAATCAGTTACAGGATCACTAATTTTAAAGTCTCTGTCTGCTAAGAGAGTGTGTTCCACATCTACAACTGGAGGTTGCAAGGAATTGACAGTTACAATACCTTGGGAAGCCATATTTATTAATTTTAATCAATTGATTACTCTTTTGGTTTAGAAATACAGGCTCAGGCCTTGGGAATTCTGTGAAAAGATGACTAGGGTCTGTAGAAAAAGGATTGGGAAGTAACAGGGGCTTTCTTTTGGTCTACAAAGGCTCCTAAATTGATTCAATTATTTTACTACTTTCTTGCTGTAAGTACAGGCCTCAATATTTCAGGAATAGCTTGAAAAAATGAAGCTTTTATGTTTGTAGAAGGGTTCTGAGGTAGCAGAGGTTTTCTAAGGCTTCACTGGTCTTTATAGGGCTTCAGACTGGTTCTACAATGATTGTTTGAGTGAAAGGCTTCAATTCTGGTTGAATTAGCTTGATAATAGGTCAACACCGGTTCCTTGGCTCAGAAATAGGTTGGCAGAGCTGTATTTGCGCTAAATTATAACAGAAATGGTGAAAAAGGCTCGAAAAGGGCCGCCTTATGCGTTTTTAACCAATCAATGGTTAAAAATTAATGCACGGGGTTAATTTCAAACTAGGGGTGGTATTGGTAACAGGCAGAAATACCATTTGGCGGTTTTCACATCGGCAGAAGGTGGTAGGCGGTATTATTTCGGAGGATGCGATACAATCAAGTGCTGCCATGTAATAGGGAATGGGGCTCCGAAAGCAACTCATTTCACAAGCCTTCCATGGTGTTAAAGATCGGGCTTTCGGGCGTGCAATAAAATCTATTGGTCGTCGGATCTGAGGAATCACAATGGGACGGTTGGGCGAATTGAAAAGATGAATCAGGGACTTGACAGTCGGTGGGGCCAGTGATAATGTTATGCTATGTGTTTAATGTGATATAAGCAATGAATTAATTTATACAGGGTTGAGACTTTATAATAGCGGGGAATTAATATAATACGGGTTAAAGGTTTAATGGGAGTTAATATATAATGGTGGTTAATAAAGTATACATGTGGGAATGTTAATATGTGCAAGAATGTTAATAAAATGTGTAAAGCAGAATATTTCTAATACACTAAGAACAAAGTGTTTAAACAAACATCGGGGAGGGTTTTTTCATAGTGGGACTTGATATATCATTTAGCCTTTAGAATTAGGATAAGTGTATTTTAGGGGGTTTTGAATAAAAATGGAAGTTAATAAAGGGTTTTTAATTTTCCAAATATAATATGCATTTTTAACTAGGAAAAGGGTTTTTATAAGTGAAAAAAGAGTGAAGTAAGGGGAAAAGGTTAAAATGAAGGGGAAGGGGTATTTTTACAAGGGAAAATGAATTTAGAGGGAAATTAGTAAATATGAACTAATTAATTTCTGCTATCCATGCCTTGTGAAAACTGCTTCTGCCTACCCATCATCTACCCTAACATTTTTTCTTCATTTCTTTGGGTGCATTTGAGCTTGCAAACCCTTTTTATTTTTATTTTAACAACAAACTATCTAATTATAACCTTATTACTTCCAATGGCTCAGATTAAACTGTTTAGCTCATTATTATTCTCTACTTAACTACTGATCTTCCAAGATTAAACAGTTTGGATAGATATTTATTCTCTATCTATCATCATGGAATTTAAAGCATGAATAATCAAGATTAAGCTGTTTGACATATCATGGATTGTGGCATTTTTGAAAAGCTGGACACAATCTTATTTTGCAAAGTAAAGTAAAAATTAGTGGCATTTGAATTTGCATCACTTTTAGGATCTATTTTTACCTCTTTTTTGTTGGGGTTCATTATATATATATTTTGATCTTTTTCTTTCAGTCCTTTGAATTTTCTTTTAGGACTTCTACCCTCTTTACATTTTTTAATATGGGAAATTTTTTTGCAGAAAGCAAAGTAAGTACATATTACAAGACTAATCATAGTCAATTCAAAATTATGAATCCTATTATTATAGGACCCTAACAGTGACTCCACATGGGGATGGAATTTCTTGGTGAAATGTCAAAAAATTTAAGATCAGTAGCCTTTGAACTTTGACTGTGCTTGTCTTGGAACTGTTTCCTAAGCTCTGCTTTATTCATACTTATCATATTTTATCTTTCAAAGCTGAGGGCCTTCTCTCTGGGCTTCAACTTTGCAAGGAAAACATCCAATCCAATCTATGTTTTGCAATGTTATGTACAATGAGGAAAGTAAATAAAATGAATTACTGTTAATACAGGGAATAGTAATGCTTCAAATTCCTACCATTGACAGGTCCACTTCGTAGATCTGATCCATCTAAATTCTTCAAAAAGAATTCATTGTTACCTTTGTAACCATAAATTATATAGGGACATTTCCATAGGAAATCAAATTTACCATGTTTACCTTTATCTTCTCTCCTTGAATCCCATTTAAGAACTTTATCACCTATGTAAAAATCATCTTCCTTTGTTTTCTTATCAAATATCTTTTTGATCTTATCTTGGATAACTTGTGATTTGACATAGACTTCTTCCCTGGTTTACTGCAGATGTATAGTCTGATTTATCCTTCTCTGGATATTATTGGGTTCTACCTGTAGCTCTTGGATCATCTTCATCACTAGCACTCCTAAAGAGGATGGAAAAACAACATCCATCCCATATACTAGTTGATAAGGGGATGTACCAATGGACTTCTTTGTGGCGAGTCTGTCTGCCCATAAGGCATTAACTAACATTTTTTCCCAGGTCTTTTAATTGTCTTCTGATAGTTTCTTGATGATATTCACTTGCCTCTTATTGTAGGATTCTGCAAGACCATTACCTTGAGGGTAATAGGCAGTGGAATGGCCAACGCTAATGTGGTATTTGTTACAGAAGTCAATCATTTTCTTAGACTTGAAAGCAGCTGCATTATCAGTAATGACTTTTGGGGGGATCCAAATCTAGACAGTATATTATTTTCAAGAAATGAGATTATGACAGAATCAGTGGCTTGTCTAGAAGGAATGGCTTCTATCCACTTGGTGAAATAGTCTGTGGCTGTCAAAATCCATTTGTGATGGGCTGAAGAGGGTGGGTGAATTTCACCAATGAAGTCTAAACCCCATTGTTGAAATGGAATTTCTGTGGAGATGGGTTTGAGGGGTAAAGGTAGTAGATTTTTCTTCCCTTCAAAGATCTGGCATTTGTGACAGGAGGTCACATACTTTCTTACATCTACAAAAAGAGTGGGTCAGTAAAAAAAAACCCTCAAGTTTTTGTCTGCAGTTGATTTCTAGTAAAGGTGTCCTCCACAATCACCTGCATGAAACTCTTACATAACTTTATCAGCTTCATCTTTTAGTAAACAATTTAATAAAATTCCACCATGATCTTTCCAAAATAGAGCATTATCTATGATACACAATTTCAATGCCTTTAACTTTAAAAATATAGCTTTAGTTCTTGACAATCAAGGAGGAGCTTGTAAGTTTAGTAAAACAAATATGATATATGCATACCAAGGTGAATCTAGAAAAGCTTCACTGATCTGTGGAGTCGCCATCTCTTCCTGATCATCTAATTGATCAATAAAATTTATATCCAAGCCCTGATAGTTCGATTCAGCCATGAGTTTGGCTAAACCTTGGCCTTTAATGAGTTTGGTGGGCTTAATTTCCATGTCATATTCCAAAATAGTGGTAATCCATTTTCCTCTTTTACCATCAGGCCTATAATGAGTCAGAATGTCCTTTACTACTGAAGTTGGGACATATGCAATTATGTGTGGATATAAGATATACACTCTAAAGTATTTGATAGCCTTCACTAAAGCAAGTGCCTATTTTCCCATGATGTTATACTTTAGTGTGGCATCTCTTAGTGATTTGCTGAAAAAAGCAATGGTTTTTCATAACCCTGATAATTCTTTTGCAGCAAGACTACTACAATGGTATGTTCTGAAGCAAAAGAAAAAATAATAAAATCTTTTTTGAAAGCAGGACTTATTAGGACTGGTGTTCTTTTAAGGGCTTGTTTGATTGATTCAAAGGATTGTTTGGCCTCTACTATCCATTTAAGTGATGATTATTTCTTTAACATGTTATTCAGTTCTCTAATTATTTCTGCTAAATTTGAAATGAATCTTATGAGGAGATTGATTTTACCTAAGAATGCCTGTAATTCCTTGATATTTCTTGGAAGACTAATGTTCAAAATGGCCTCTATTCTAGTTGGGTCTATCCTAATTCCCTCTTTTGAGATTATATGTCCTAGAGTGTAGGTTCCTAATTACTGAATGAAAAGAGGACACAGTAGATCGACCTACCTGGATTCCAATGCTGTCAATGTGGCTGTAGTTGTGGTGGCCTCTCGCTCCTACCTTGGCAAGTCACAATCCTTCTGTAGTCATGCTCGGATACCTACACATAGAAAAGTAAACAAGAACATTCATAACTACTAGCCAGTCAAAGAGGGATAAGCATATTGCATTAAACAAGTGACATAACACAAAATGGGAACCAAACAATAGTCACGTGCATGTATTGATAGAAGGAAGAGGTACAACCAAAGCTTTGATGTCACAGTCTTCTCCAATGGGGTTCAACCGAAGCATGTCTCAGATACTCATCAGGGGGTTCGGACGGGATGAGGGCATGGACTTAAGCTCTCTCAATGAAGTTCCTTCTTGTTCTATTTATTCAACAATTCAACTATAGTATACTCAGTTCTCCATGTTCAGCTAGCTTATGCAAGGAGAGATAGCTTCTTTTTATAGAGGAAAAGGAGGAGGTTAGGATCCCTACAAAGGTGGAAGGGAGGCCTATCCTTTAGGAGGTTCCCACAAGAGGTGGAAACCATTAACTAAAGGAGGGAGTCCATGGTTGTTCAGTCCAACCACTCCCAATGGCTCATCCTCGAAGTTGTTAGAGTGGAATCTCCGCCTCTATTTTAAAAAAAAATTCCACAAATAGCTTGACGTGGGTGGCTAACTGGGACAGAGCGCCAACTGGCATGGGGCCCAGTGTTAATCTTCCTCATTAGCGCGAGGGTAGAACTGGCGACTCGCGCCAAGGCAAAAATAGGGGTTTCTGAAGCTCTACTCAGGGAATTTTCAAAAGAAGGAATATTTCTCTCATGTAAAGGAATGAAATGATGGTCTTTGAAAGGCATGACACTTCTTATTAGTCACATAAATGACCCTCCATTGTGAAATATGGGGATTGCAGGGACATTGACAAAATGCTGTGTAACAGATGCCCCCTAAAGCATGAGGTCCGAGGGAGAGGGAGGGGCAAAATTCTTTACGAGAACACGTTCAAGCTAAACACCGCTTTTGGAAAACCTGCAATTACATATACAATTGATATCTATGATACATGAACATGTGGTATGGACACAACCATCTATAATAGAGTACATAAAAACTGAAATCTGAGGTATGGATGCAGCCATCCAGTAGTAAGGATCAACAAATGGACTCAGGTATGGTCGCAACCATCCAATCAAAAGAGTCATGCAATAAGTCATGATAATCCACAAGAGCCCGCAACTTTGATTTTATCAGAAAAAACCCAGGATCTTGCGCTCCATCTCGACCCGAACAAGTACAAATTCAAGCATGCGAATATATGAGCTGAAGTCGAACATGCAAGAAAATCGTCTAATTAGCAGCCAATGATGAAAGCCGTTAACAGATGCAAAAGAAACCACCAATAATGACAATGGCCCTCAAGGTACGAGAGGTACAATCTACGGAATGTGAATAGTGATCTGACGTCGAACACTTGCAGAATCACTCGATCAAAGGCCAATGATGTGGACCTTGCGTCGAATGCGAAGAACCTGCCATTGAGGCATGTAGGCTCCAAGGTACCAGAAAGGAGTCTCTAGATCAGATTCCTGGATAATGAGCTGAAGTCGACAGGAAGTTGCATGGTCAAAGGAGGGCCATAATGTTTCCCAAATCATCAACACGAGACAGAGGAACATGATGATAGTGAATCAGGATCAATAGAGAATCAGAGGAAGGTTGAAAAATGCAGAGGCAAACTTCTCTTGAACATATCAGTGACATGACACTAGATTTGGCAGTATTTGACATCAAAGGATATGAGGTCATGATGATGC
Source organism: Pinus albicaulis (assembly GCA_034641835.2). Taxonomy (NCBI): domain Eukaryota; kingdom Viridiplantae; phylum Streptophyta; class Pinopsida; order Pinales; family Pinaceae; genus Pinus; species Pinus albicaulis. Next base: position 728,559,678 of record CM076570.1, on the reverse strand, counting down.
GACAAAGAGAAAATGAGAGGTCAAAAGATATTACCCAAACCCATGGAGGAAAAAATGACGAAATGAGATGTCCCCAACCCTACATGAATTCAGACAAGTGCCATGTTAAAGAGTGACATACTGCCAACATAGCTAAAAATTGGTTCCATTTTCCCCCACCATTTCTGGTGAGTACCCCAATTATTTTTAGAACAAGATTGAAGGGGATAGCATATACTTGCAATGTAAGTTCATCCTTCGGACAAATCCAACCTAGTACATTTAACAAGCCCTAGGAAGGAGAAACTTGGGTAACGTCATGGTGACAAAGTCTGATGTCATCAGGGTTTAATGAGTTTGACAAGGGGGGAACTTGGCATCTTTTCATGTTTAGAGACTTTGAAAAGAAGCAGAAAAGAAAACTCCAGCATGGCCCTTTTCATAAATAGTCTCTCAGATCCGAAAAGGTAGAAAACAATATCTAAAAGAACCTCTTAGTCGCGATAGGCTAAGGTATTCCTTTTTCGTAAATAATCCATCCCAACTCGAAAAATGGGTAAAATTATACTGGTAGATATCGTTTCGTAGCCATTTAACGAGTTCAAAATGACAAGAATCTTGGCAATCTTTTCAATTTTAGAGAGTCATAAAAGAGCTGAAAGATGACTCCAGTAGTGATTTTTTCGTGTTTTTACCTAGTCTGAAAAAGTATAAAATATAACTCATTACTTCATCATTATCGCATGAAAACTTGTCGCTGCACAAGAGATACATGTAAAACCCATTTCTTGAAATAATAAAATAAAATAATCGAAAAATATGCCTTAAAGCCTAATTAAGGTTGTGAAAAAGTTATAAGATGCCAAAAATGGTAAAACTAATTACTTTTCACTTTTTACCTCTTGTGGAGCAATATTTACCCATTTTACACTGTGATTTTGCGGCGACGATAGCGGACGATCTAGCAGACCAATCTCAAATCTGTCAGTTCCAGGTAAGAGCCGATATCATTACCTTCATTTTGAGTCCTCTTTTATTGCCTCCAACCCTCAATTTTGATTTCTGAGGAGGAATTAGAAAATTTTAGGGCACGACAGTTGGCGCGAGTTTCAGGCACGGACTCGCGCCAATCGCCCATTTTTTCTGAACTGGGGGGCGCCCATTGGCACGACTGTTTTAAAAACAGTCGCGCCAACTGCGTAGACCATGTTATCTTTAAAAATTCAAGTTAAGAGCCCAATTTTTCACAAATTCAAGCTTCTAAATCAGCTAATACCGTCCATATGAACATATTTGCAGGTATAAAGAGACATAATGGTGATCGAATGGAAAGAACGGGAACACAACATAGAAGATGAGCTTGCCATGGGAAATGAGAGATGCATGGAAGCTCTCAGAGACTGTGGACTGAAGAAGTTCTTCTTGACACCGTGTCTCCGAGCTCAACCGGAACTGCTACAGTATTTGATCAGCATATGGGATGAGAATCAGGAAAAGTTCATCCTTCGAGATTAGGAACTTGAGATTGATGTTTCTGATGTCTACTTCATAACAGGACTATCGTAGAGGGGAGAAACACCAATCCTAACCGGCACTCGGCCTTGCATGGAGAACATGTACATGGTGATTGATAGGGTATGTCCAGGGGCACGAAAAGGATCAGGAAGTGGGAAAGTCGATATCCAGACTATCCCAGACTTGGCACTAAAAGTAGTGCTACATACCATCACACGAGCTGCGGGATTGCAAGCACCACATGAAGCAACAAAGACACAACTACTTCTTGCTGTAGACTGCTTGACATTGACCATCTATAACTGGGTAGAGGCTATGACAATCAACATGAAACGCCAGTTGAAAAAGTGAAAGAAGACCAAATTGAAGCAATTTGGTTATGGGTCTATCCTGGTAAATTTATTCCTGTAATGACTACCAATATTTCAGCGTCAGGAGGTCATAGTCCTGACACCACCAGCGAGGGAACCACGGATGGCCCGATGGGTGGCTCTGATGCCAAGGGAAAAGGGAGGTCAACAGATGTCTTGGAGACCAGAGTTCTTTGATTGGCTCCGCCGATATTTGATTGTCGTGGAGGACTAGCCCTACTTTGGTACAGATTTTACTGATGATCTGGACCTCCCACTCCTAGAGGGAGAGGATTGGGATGAAGATTTGGGTAAGACTCATTTTTAATTTTCATGAGTGTTATGATTTTTTTTTTTAATTATGTATGTTCTGAAGTTAAATCCATGCACTTGCAGATGTTGGCCCATAGAGACCCGCAGGCATGTCTCTGATAGCGAGGCTAATCCCTCATGATTTTGACCCCAATGGAGAGGGAGGCGAGGAAGAGGAGATCATGCACAACTTGGAGGGAATCACACACGGAGTCCCGGACTATGCACGATTCGACGATATTCCTCGTGCCTACCAGAGAAATACTGTAGGGGTGTAGAACCGAATTCACTGCTTGTTGAGGCGGCTCGTACGGGCAGTGACATGCTACCATGAGCATCACACTGATTAAACACCTAGGTTTTATATCTTCATATTTTGAGAGACATGATGTCTCAAGATGTAATAGAAACACACATATTTTTCGAACTTATGATGCACACCGATGCAAAAATTCGATATATATATATATATATATATATATATATATATATATATATATATATACATCTATTTTCCTACATGAATCTTTTACATATGATGATGATTTTACAGATTACACAAATGTCTATCTAATACGATGTTAGCCACTGTATTAGTTAATGAATTCATTCATCTAGGAATATGTTGATATGTCATAAAATGAAAATGTCTTTCCAGTAAACGAACATGTAAATACAATCTCAGAATGTATGGGTTTTTGACCGAATAATGATCACTGAGCTGAAGCACAACAATATGTGAATCTAGATTGACAAGCAATGCACGTATGACGAGGTTGATTGCCTCGGTTAATAGTTCAAGGACAACATTATACTCAACGACATTGTTTGTAGTCCGTCCTAGACAAATACCTTGCAGATCTATCAACTCACCAGCAGGATTATAAATTATCCAGGCTATTGAAGATAAATTCCTGGTACTGCGGGAAGCACCATTTGTGAAACTGGCATAAGGGGTAATAAACATCTGCACAATAAGCAAGACCCAATAAGCAGGAAAAATGCTCGCAAAGCACACCAAACCCAAAACATGTACAAAAATGAAAACAACACCTATGTACACAGATCATGCATGAATGACTCATGCATAATATTTTTTGAGATACAACCCATTTCTGGGCTGTTCTAGAGGATGACCTTCGTAATCAATGAGCTCATAGGCCCCATTCTGCAACACACATTTAATAATGTAGGGACCATGCCACATGGGTTGAAATTTTCCTGCCCCCAAATTATCATGAGCTTGGTCGTATAAGAGGATGAGGTCTCCTTCAACGAAGGAACGAGGGGAAACCGATTTGTCAAAATGAGCTTTGACCTGCTTCTTCTGTGCTTCGATAACCAGAGCAGCAAAACAACGAGTTTCATCTAGCCTTTCTAAGTAGAGGAGACACTCTTCTTCTAGCGAAGTGTTCGGCAGTAATTAAACAACCAGCTTGAGTGAAGGTATTTCACACTCAATTGGAAGAGTAGCTTCCAGAACATAAACCAACTGAAAAGGAGTGAATCTGGTTGCATTATTAATGGAGGTTCGGTATGCCCAAAGAGCCAAAAATAACATGAGATGCCGATTGGATTTGTGAATCCCAATCGTACGTTGAAGCATGGTGACAAGAACTTTGTTCACGGCTTTAACCTGGCCATTGGTCTGATAATACGACGTTGAGCTATCGTGATGCAGACTCAACCTAGAAGTCAACTCCGCCACCATATAATGCCAAAAATGGGAACCATGATCGGTAACAATGGCTTGAGAGATGCCAAACCTAGAAATGATGTGATTGAATATGAATTGAGCATCTGTCTTACCGTTAGCGGCAAGTGTAGGCACTGCTTCGACCCATTTGGTGAAGTAATCGATGACTACGATAATATAAGCATGCCCCCCAGCCAAGTAAGGGTTACACGTCATAAAATCGATGCCCCACTTCACAAAGGGACCAACGGTAATGACAGGATGAAGAGGTACAGGCGGCGCACGCATCTTGCGCTGGTAGATCTAGAAATCATGACATTTGCAGACCGCGACAATGCAGTCCTATAAGATAGAAGGCCAAAAATAACTAGCACGAAGAATATTCTGTGCAGTGGCATAACCAGACATGTGACTGCCATAGGCGCCACTGTGACAATCATTGAGGGCTTTCTCAAATTCCTCGAGAGTAAAACATCGGCGGAGTATGGAATCCACTCCGACGCGATAGAGTGTATCTCTGACTATACGATAAGGTTGCGATTGGTGCCGGATGCGTCGGCGGGCATCCTTCGTCAATTCAGATTTGAAAGTATAAGTATGGAGATAGACGATGATATCACCGTACCAAGGATCGAGGGTGCTAATCAAGAAAAGCGTGTCGTCTGGAATGTATTCCTCAAAACCAGATGGAGCAAAGTATGACAGGAGGGAATAGATCAAATCAGCAAAGAATAATGATTTCTTCGACTTGGCAACAGTGAATTCCAAATCGAACTCTTAGAGGATGACAATCCACTTCGAGTATTTTCCCCGCAGCAATTGTCGAGACAATATATAGGTCATAGGGTTGCAATAAAAAATCACAGTCACAGTACGCAAAATAATATACTGACGAAAACGCTAAACTTCCTAAACCGCAGCTAATGCTAACTTCTCAACGTGTGCATAACGTTTCTCAGGATCGAGAAGGTTACGAGATAAGTAATAAATAACATGCTCGTTACCGTCATCATCATATTGTACTAGAACCATGGAAATCATGCTGAAAGAGACGTCTAAATAAAGGGAAAAATCATGATGATAGTTTGGAGAACGCAGTAGAAGAGCGTTGACAAGTAATGTTTTCAGCGCATGAAAGGACTTTTGAGCAATCTCATCCCAACAGAATGGGACGCCCTATTTTAATAATCGTGTGAATCCTTTAGCCACTTCTGCATTGTTAGGTATGAAACGACGTAGAAAATTAGCCTTCCCTTGCAAACTCTGCAGCTGATGCAATGAGAAGGGAGAGGGGAGATTGAAAATAGCCTCAACCTTGAGTGGATCGAGGAAAATTCCATCTTTGGAAATGATAAACCCCAAGAGTCTACCGGAATCAATGCAGAAGATGCACTTGTGCGGATTAAGCCAAATGTTGTAATGTCGACAACGAAGAAAAATCTGACAAAGATGGTCAGGATGGTCCATACGCTTAGCTGAATGAGTGGGAAGGTCATCCAAATAAGGCTGAACAATGTGACGAATATTTTGAAAAGCATACGACATCGCTCGTTGAAATGTGGCCCCAGTGTTCTTTAAGCCAAAAGGGAGCTTCTTATAGGCGAAAGTACCCCAAGGACAGATGAAGGCAGTCTTATGTTGATCAGTCGAGAGAATGTTAATCTGATCATAACCAGAAAAACCGTCCATGAGGGAAAAAATCTCACTCTCGGCACAATCGTCAATGATTTGATCGATAAAGGGAGTAGGATAATTATCCTTGGGACAAGTTCAATTGATATCACGATAATCAATGCAGACCCGAATTGTCCCCTGCTTCTTATCTATAGGAACAATATTAGAGACCCATTTTGTCAAGGGAATTGGATAAATGAAACTAGCTCTGAGAAGCTTTTCGACTTCACCTTTAATGGCAGGACGAAGACGCTAGTGAACAGGTTTCGAACCAGGGTAAGTAGGAATATCATGCACCACTATATTAGGATCAATGCTAGGAATTTCTTCGTAGGACCAAGCAAAGACATCAAAAAATTCACAAAAAAGGCTAGTGTAAACCTGTACTTCATCTGAAGAAAAAGTGACCCCGTTATGGATGTTCTCGACGATTCCCAGTTTCATGGAAATGTCAATAGGCATCGTCTCTGTAATATTACTCAGGTTACCTTCCGTAAAAATGTCATGTGTTAGAACAGGCATTTGAAGCGGAGGAGAAGGGACCTGAGATGAAAATCGCTCAAGACACGTAGACATGGCCCCAAGGCCAGGCATGAACGAGAAACAATGATGACTATTGTCCCACGGTAGATCTTACGAGGAACGATGATGACTATCCAAAGAATGTTGATCTCACTCTTCATGCTTACACAGATGCGAAGTGGGCATGAAATGTTGATGATCAAAAAAGCACTAGTGGTGGTGCATTCTATATGGGGCCCCGATTAGTCTCTTGGCTCAGCAAGAAACACATTTCTATTGCCTTATCTACATCAAAAGCATAATATGTGGCTACGGCATCATGTTGCACATAACTTCTTTGGATGATGTAGACATTACAATATATTCAAATCAAACGTTCACTTCCCATCTCAGATCTATGTGATAATACAAGCACCATTAGTATCTCGAAAAAGCCTATTATGCATTCCAAGACCAAGCACATTCATATCAAGTATCATTTCCTACGTGAACAAGTGCTTGAACAAAAGGTTAAATTGGAGTATGTTCCCTCCAAACAACAAGTTGTAGATATATTTACTAAACCTCTTCCCAGGAAAGCATTTGAATATCTTAGACAAAAGCTGGGAGTTGTCTCTACCTCTCTTATCAAATTTGATTAATGTCAGAAGATTAAATTCGGTACGCGGTTTCATAAAGGCGAATCATGTATATACGTGAGTTTCTGTGCATAAAACCACATATGGTTTTTGTTGACATAATTTCTCTTGCTCAGTTTTCAGAAAAGCCTGTGGTGCTGTTGGGTAAATCTATGTTATTTTTCCAGTATTCATCTTACTCTACCTTTCTTTGATATTTATCTCTTTGATGAAGATGATTTGATGAATTTGTTGTTGAAAGGTGTTCAGGATGCACAAGTTTAGGGGGAGCACCTGCCTTGATTGAAAAGGATGCATTGTTGGAATTCTGATTGGTTGCTGTGTTATGATCTCATGTTTGAGATTCTTTTGGTAATGGTTATACAAAGTCATATCTTTTATTTGATGAAAAGGTCATGTTGAGACCTATGATGTAAAATTTTTATATTCAATCATATAAGGACTTGTTCAAATCTGTAAACCCACTTGGTTGGGAAGTTGAGTAAAATATGTAATTCCACTTGGTTGGATCATTGATGTAAGTATGAGTCCTTGGTGATAGGAAATGTCATCCTCGGTTGAGTCATAGAGTCATGTAATTCATTAAAAAAATATGTCTGAAGATTCAACATGAACTCAGGGGGAGCATGGCAATTTTATTGCACATTAGATCTACAGAGCTCTTCTTTCTACAAGGGAAGAGAAACCTTGTTTTGGTATTGATTCACCCTTTTCCCTTGATGTCAAAGGGGGAGAGTATCTTTGTGTTTGAATAATGGTTATGATTATGTATCTATCTGTTGTGGTGATCAAACATCATCATGGTTTCCATCAAGTCCAAAGGGGGAGATTGTTGGAAATATGTTACAATATGTTGTCCTTGATGGCAACCTACTTGATGAAGTTGTCCTTGATGGAAACCTACTTGATGAGTTTCCTTTTTGATAAGAAACCTATGTGTTAAAGATGTACAAATGATGTATCTACAGGTCAGTTCAGAAGTGACAGAGAAAGGTAATCTAGTTAGGATCAAAGAATGATAAATATAATATGTCATAATGTATAAGTTGGTTTGATGAAGGCAACCCGCATACATACGCTACTTGGTATGCAGGAAACCCACGTATACATCCAAAATTAGTATATTCATAGTTATTATGAAGAGAAGTCGTGTATACACACGGGTACAAAGAAGCAAAGTCGCATATGCCTTTTGCGCTCTAAAATTTTGATGCCAATGGGAATTACCATGGTATTAGCCCACAATATTGAGCGTTGTGTCGTCTATTTGATTTCATCCAAGAATACCATCAGTAGTTGTGTGGTTTTGGCTCATGGTATTGGTAAAAGATAAATCTATATAAGGAGAAGAAGATCATAGTAAAATGGGTGTGCATGTGTAAGGGCTATTACTGAATACTTCTCTCTGAAGTATATCTGCATGGGATGAACTCTGTTTTATTGTAAATATGAATATATGATGCACCCTTGGATACAATGATGGATCATGATCTCTAGACCTAAAATGAATATATACTTTATCTATTGAAGAGATGATTAGATCTGTGACCTGGCACATGTTTGCTGAAGTGAAGTGAAGAAATTTGGGTAAGTCTATAGATCTTAAACATTATGAAAAATTACTATTTACAGATCTATACGCTAGTTCGTCTCAGTGAAAGCGTGTATATACATGACTTTGTCTCAGAAAAAGAGCGTATGGAAGTCAGGGTTTTCTAAAGCTTACTGCAAAGGTTATCTGTTTATTGCCATTGTATTTCTGTTGTCTGTCAATGAAGTCTTCATGTAGATCTGGGTTGCTTGAATACAGTATATGCTGCTAAGTTGAATATATACAAATCTGATCAATGAGAGTAAATATGTTTAATGATGACTGACTGATTAAGGGTTCTGCAATATTGAAAATATATTTGAATGAAAGCCTCATATATGGTTCTGTAAATTCAGTATTCTCAGATCTATATGCAGGTTGGTGTGAAGGAAAGCGCATATACACGCGGGATCAGTAAAGTGAAGTAGCGTATGTATTTTAAGATAATGAATGATCAGAGTTGAGGTTGATTCTACATACTGATTCTGAAATGTGGGTTATTACTGTGTTCTAGTTATAGTGATCTCAGTATTCTGATTGAAGTTTGGGTTAAGTTTATTATTGATGATCTTTCTGATGAGTTGTGTTGAAGTTGTGGGATCTAGTGTGAAAATTGATGAAACATGGTCCGTAGTGGTTCTAAGGGTTGAAGTCTTCAGTGTGGAAGTAGAATATTCTTGCCAGTAGAAGCTGGTGTTCTGATCAGGGGGTTGAAGCTCCCTTCCAGTAGTGGTTGGTAAACGAGATCAGGGGGTTGGAGCTCCCTTCCAGTAGCAACTGGAGAATGAGAGAAGGTTGCAGCCTTCTGTAGGTAGATGCCTGCATACTGATATGAGTATGCATCAATACAATATTGTAAGAAGTTTTCTATATAATAAATATTGAAGACAGAGACAAAAACAACGATGGTTTTCTCCCGAATTGGGTTTCCACCTTAAATATTGGTGTTCATGTGTGATGCTCTTGTGTGATGATTTATTCTCTTATTACTGCACATATTTACTGCTTAACTATCTGATGCATAACTGATAAGCTAGGTTAAAGAATGTTTCTGAAAGTTGATCTAATGATAAATTTATCTCAGTATACACAAGTTTCTATTAGTCTATCCACATATATATGCTAGTTGGGTTAATCAAAGTCGCATATATAAATCAGTAAGAGAAAAGTAAAAGATTGTGATTATTGTAAATACTGATTCACCCCCCCCCTCTCAGTATTTTTCCCAACAGGACTGAAGATAAAATCTCAGGGATCTGAAATTACAGAGATACATCAGTTTCAATATCGAGCTCCTCAAAAGAAAAAATAAGGTGTATATTTTTTTCAAATTACATAAGTCTTGTTTCAAAAATCAGTTTGAAGTGATTCCAAGGGCATATTGAAGCATAGATATGAGTATTGGGTTCTAAAATTCCCCCTAAAAAGAATTCAACACCCATTATGCCCTCAAAAGGCTCTATTATGACTCATGAAGAGGAAGAAGTGCAACATGATATATCAAAATTACAAGAAAAAGTTCAACAATTTTCGCTCTCGCAAAGAGCAACAAAAAATGAAATGGAATTTTTTAAAAAAGGTGTGGAAGCTAAGATGGATTTTTTGAAGAAAGGCATGGAAGCTAATATGGATGGTTTTAAGAAAGGCGTGGAAGCTAATATGGATGGTTTAAAGAAAGGTGTGGAATCTAAGATGTATGGTTTGAAGAATAGCATGGAAGCTAAGATGGATGGCATGGAAGCTAAGATGGATGACATGGAAGCTAACATGGAAGACATGAAGAATGATCTAAAAGTAGACATGGAAGGTTTGAAGGAAGTTTGACAAATTTGATACAAAAAATGATTCCTAATGGAGAAAAGGTAGTGCAAGAAACTCATGATGAGAAAAAAATAAATGTTAATCGTGATTTCATAAACTCTAATGTTGGATGGAAGACCCACCATATTCCAAAGACGGACATGAGGAATTTTGATGGCAAGGACCCCGTAACATGGATACTACAGATGGAGCAATATTTTGATCTCCATAATGTGCAAAACACACAAAAGGTACACATTGCAACTTTACATTTAGAACAAAATACATTTGTATGGTATCGACGACTTTGCTCTCGTAAAAAAATTGTCACTTGGTCATTTTTTACGGAGGAAATAATAACACATTATGAGGATACAAAGAGCATCCTCTTACGCCTACCCTAACCCTCCTTTATTTTTCTAGCTTCGGTGCACATACCCACTACATCCTAAACACTTAGGGTTTCATCCTTTGATAGACATTATGGAGAGTGAGAAGAAAATTCACAAAGGAGGGTGCCACATTGGATTTGAGCCCTCCACCTTGCAAGAAGTCAATGCCTCATCTTTTTCCAAAGGATGTTTTGAGAGGAATGAATGCTTGAGATTCTATGAGAAAATCATGGAAGAATAATGTCATCTCCAATTGACAAGCTTATTTTCCACAAGTTTCAGTATGGGAAAGGCCATCATTGTAGGTGTAGAGTTCAACTTATCAACATATGTGATTTCTTCAGTAAAAAGTATACCTAGTCATGGACAAACGTGGTTTAAGGGCATGGACATAGACCTTGAAGATTACAAACTGTTCCTCAAACCTCATGCTAGAGAGAACCCTGAATGCATCTTCCCTTTCAGGCACCTCATTAACATATATGCTCCTTTGATGAGGTTAATTATGAAATATTTCACATGTGAATGGAGATTCTCCAGGTTGGACAGGTACCATTTCAGATTATTGATGCACTTTACCTATAATAAACCACTTGAATTGCCACATTACTTGTATAGAAGTTTGCTTATAATGAATGAGAAGGTTCAGAGTAGAAAAAAAGATCATCACCCAAGTCTTTTCCACCATGGTCTAGTCAAGCTCATTGTTTTACATCATCTCTCGGCCATCGACATGACTTGGGAAACCTTCATGGAGAAAGTAGCAGCAGAGCCCACCACTAGTCCTCCTGTCATGCATAGTACACCATCACCATGTTCAATATCAACACAACCAATGGATTTTATCTCTTCCAGCATGAAAAATTAGATTTCAAAGGCTCCTAGGGTTGTTGAGGTTACTCATACCTATGAGAAGGGAAAGAGGCAAGTCTTTGCTCCCAAATCCATCAAAAGTGTATCTACACTTGATGCTATATCTGAGAAAAGAGAAATAGAGGAGCAACCACTCATGCATCAGATTGAATCACCATTGAACTAACATGATGAAAAAACGGCCATAGATGTTGACATGGCATAACAAGTCGAGGAAAAATCATTTTAAGAGATCATAAAGGAAAAGGATGAGGAAATAACAGAGTTGAGGGAGATTTTTTCCATTGCAAATTCTCAGATCACATTCCTACAACAAAATAATTTTTAGTTAAAGGTAAAATTTCTCCTCCCAGATAAACCTAAGATACATGTTGATGCAGATAAAGGAAAGGGAAAATAGGTTGCAGATGATGATGAGATGGATGATGTAGACGTTGAAACAAAAAGAAGAAAACCAAGGACAATGGGCCTAAAAAATGTTCTTTAGAGAGAAACAGAATCAGTAGCTCTTAAAGCAGGTTGGCATACCTTTGATGAGTTGATTATTTATGAGATTAATCAAGACAGAGAGTATTGGCTTGATAGATTCAATGAACACCTTGAGAATCTGTTGAAGAAAGCCAAGAAAAAAAATGACCTCTAGAGGCATATGGCCAATCACTATTGCGTCAGGAACAAAATTTCACAAATAAGGATCAAACAGGTGAAAAAGAAGCTTAAAGAGGCTCAAATGAAGCTTAAGGAGAAAGAAAACTTAGAACTCCTTACTGAGGCATCTATATATGTTTAGCCCACCCTCCACAGGTCTTATAGAAGAAATTTTGAACAAATTTAAGCATTTTTTGCATTTTTGGTGAATTTAGCACTAAACTAGAAATCAACCTTCACAGATGCGTAGTGCTAAGTTGTTACGATTTTTACTAGGGCATACAATGATGAATGTCTTACGTGGTTGGATGCATTTTGATGAGTACATCACAGATCATGAACCCTTTTTGCATGAAAAGCTCTAGTTTGGAATAAAAATAAAAAAAACCACCAATTTTCTATGCTTTTGCCAATATTTTTGACAGTCTGTTACGCACATGGATTAACCTTGGGAAAATCAAATTTTGGAGGCCTTCCCATGGGTATTTTTCAAAATTCAAGATGTTCTGGAAACTAGACACAATGAATAGTTGACCTATCTTCCATATTTGTATTTGGAGTCCTAAAATTCCCTCAAATAAGCTACAAAAAAGTGTTACACATCGGTAAAAAGGCGTTACACATATATCAAAAAGTGTTACGCATCTGCATAGGATTCCTCAGGACACCTGTCAAGCCCAAAAAAAGTCAAATTTTTGAGGTTTTGTTGTCCTTTGAGCTGGAATTGGAGTAATTGAGTTGGTTTTTGCTTCTTATCATGATGAAACATGTAATTTAATATGGGGGACACACACTCCTAGTCATTAGCTAAATTTGAGGGAATGGTTTCTAACCTCCCTAGATTTTAGGAAGTGACTCATATCATGTATTTATGATGCATTTGGATAGGATTTTGACCCTATGAGGTGCCATTGTGCATATTTTCTATAAGTAGTCCCACTTATGTCTTTTCTTGGGTTGGATAGTTGTTTTTTGCAGTGGAACTATTGTACAAGCCTTTTGGAATGAAATCAAAGACAATGTTGTAGAATTTGTGTTGAGAATCCTGTGGTATGCCTTGGAGAATTTTTTATTTCCCTATATGTTTATCTTATCATGTAAAATGATATGTTTTCCTCTTTCATATACATGCTTCTATGTGTTTATCTTGTCAGTTTATAAGCAGAAATCATGCCTTGTCATGTTCTGCCTTAACAAGATTTACATTATATGTTTATGTTCTTCTAAATGAATGAATTCACCTCAGTGCTCATTCATATTTTCTATCATTTCATCCTATACAAAATGAAAAACTAAGCATAATTTCAAGCTACATACCCGGCCTCATCCATATCTCTGCAACTTGACCTTGAAATTTGACCTAAACCCTAGACCTAGTCTCCTTACTGTCATTCCTATCCAACAAAAAGATACCAAACAAAAACCCTATTTACTAAATTTGTATACCTAGCCTAACATCATTAGATATTCACTCATTTCATTGATTGCAGAGTGACATTGAGAGAGCCCTCTCTGGTCCTAGTAGGTCTAGCTACCTGACCTAAAACCTAATCTGTGGTTACCTTCCTTCAATCCCACTCTCAGCCTTGAGAATTTGTGGGGAGTGATAACATACACAACATGGAATAAGGTGTAATCTAGGCATTTTACACTATAGGTACCATCAGGCTACAACCATGGTATTAATACAACAAGAGGATATAGATACCATCTAGGCCTCCATGCCCTTACACCAACCCTTATAGGGATATAGATATCAACACTAAACCATAGCTCCAACTGATACCCTCCCTATGAGACCTAGACATCAACTGAGATATCAATATTAACCAGGCTACAATTTCCTCCAAAGTACCAACATGCAAGAATTTTTATGGTACTTCATCTCCCCCTCTCAACCAAATCAAATATATCCACTAATCCGATCATGATCCTAAAATAAACTAACTTCTTGTTGGGAAGATATTTCATCAACACTTCAACTACTTGTTCATCTGTTCCACATACTATAGCTTCACGGCCCCATCTTGAACCAAAATTCTAATATAGTGATACTTATTGTTAATATTCTTAATCATGGCATGGAACATAGGGTCCTCAAACATCTTGATGCTTCTTTGATTATCACAATTTATAATTGTGGGATCCAAGGTCCATCCAAATAATTCTGATAGAAGTTTCTTAACCAAACTGCTTCTTTTCCAACTTCACAAGCAACAACGTATTCAACCTATGCACTAATCAAAGCAACATAATATTGTTTACGACTCATCCAATAAATCATAACAGATTATAAACTAAAACAATCACTAGTAGTGCTTTTTCCATCCTTCTCATTACCACCCCAATATGAAGCTGTGAAACATGTTAATTTTATCTTCTTTCCATCATACTTTAGAAAATGATGAATAGTCCCGCACAAATACCTCAAAATATGTTTGGAAGTTATCCAATTATCATGACATGTCTCCAACTAAAATTGACTGAGAACATTCACTCCATAAAATGTATCAGGTCTAATATTTACCAGATACATCAATGAGCCAACCGATTGACGATAACATGTACGATCAACAAGGCTAGAATCTGAACTTTTCAATTTCTTTAAATTTTTGATCATTGGAGTTATCATAGGCTTGGAATCCATCACACAAAACTTTTATAGAATCTTGATGATATAATTTCCTTGAATAAAACAATTTTCTATGGGTTTCTGCTAAACTTCCAAGCCCAAATAGTAATGCATAAGTCCTAGATATTTCATTTCAAATTCTGTTGCCAACATATTTTTGCATTCTTCAATTCTATGTTCCACACATGTAATGAGTAAATCATCCACATATAATAGAATAATGCCTGGTTCATTCTTTACTACTTTGATGTAGAGATTTGGGTTTGCAGAAATTTTGACAAATCCAATTCTTAAAATATAGGAACCCATTCTAGCATAACAAGCTCTAGGTGCTCGTTTCAAGTCATATAAAGATTTATTTAACCTTCACACATGAGATTCCTTGCTATGTATCTCAAAACCTTCTGGTTTTCCAATGTACACTTCTTCATTTATGGTCACATTTAATAAAGTTTTTTTGACATCCATTTGGTGTATGTTCCATCCCATAGTCCCTGCTAAAGAAATCAAGGATCTAATGGTAGTGTACCTGTCTATAGGAGCAAATGTTTCTTCGTAGGCCACTCCTTATTTTTGAGAGAAATGCCTTGCTACAACTATTTATTTGTACTTTAACTATGCTCCCATAAAAAACATGTTTGATTTTGGAGATCCATTTAGATGTGACAACACACTTGTCACTAGGTCTAAGAATGATTTACCAAACCCCAGTCTTCATGATTGATTAATATTTTTCTTGCATGGGTTTCTTCCATTCATCACGATGAGAGGATTAATCAAATTTTGTTGGTTATGTTTCAATAATCTTTGACATTTAAGCTGCATATCAAGAGTTATTCTTTGGTTTCTTTCCTTGTCTAAAAGTAACTTTTGCTACACCATGTCCTTTGGCATCTTCAAGTGTGGCCTTTAACCAATTTGGTCTCTTCTTTACTTCGGGAATGATTGTAGGTAGAATGGGTTTACTTGGTCATTATTCTGATTGATTTGTAGGTGCTTTGTCATGTTTCTCTTCTTCTTCAAAGAGTGGGATATCTTCTTCATCAAATTCAATGGGAATTTCTTTAGACTTTTTGTATGCAATATTTTCATCAAATATAATGTCTCTAATAAATTAAATTCTACGGCCTTATTTTATGAATATTCTATAAGACTTTGATGAAAGGCTATATCCAACAAAGATACCTTTTAAACAACTGGAGTCCAACTTATTTCTTTTATATTTAGGAATGTGAATGTAGTTAACCCATCCAAAAATACGAAGATGATGTATACATGGCTTCTTTCCTGAGAATTCTTCTTCCGATTTCATATTCTTAAGAACTATATGAGGAATCCTATTTTGTATGTATACTAAAATCATTTTTTATTCTCCCCATAAGAATTTTGGAAGCTATTGATAAAATATCTATATAACCTTACTTCATAAATCCCAATAACCCTTGTTTTTTTAATACTAGAGTCCCTTCCCCAAACAAGAACTTTTCCATCTACAAAGGAAATCCTATACCCTTTATCTTCTAGACAAGAAATATAGAGTAAATTATTTTTCAAACCTATAACATAGAGGATGTCATTGAGAATAAGATTTCCACCATCATGTAGTTTTAACGAGGTAGATCCAAGACCTTTGAATACATAGCTATTGTTATCTCCAAGCTCCATTGAATGAGATGATGATCCTTTTGATAAAGTTTGTAGTTGTACAATTTCTCTTGTCATGTGTCTTGAGGCTCCTCTATTAATGACTCATGCATTGTCATCATCAAATGTACTTGTAAGTGTTGTTGTGAAGCCTCCACTTTGAATTCTCCTAAATAGATTATAGATGATCTTGGCACCATATATTCTTTCAAATTTTAAGATATATTTAAGGGTATTGAGTCCCATCTTCAAATATATTTCCATTTATGATTGAAATATTTCATATGGGATTTCTTTCCTTCCTTCAAATGATAGTAAAAAAAGTGATCTTCAAATAGTCCTTTCTTCACCTTAGCTCTGATACCATGTTGAGAAATCAATGCGTTTAGTTGTTAGGGTTTTGATTTCTCTTTTTTTGGTATTTAGTTGTGATATGTGTTGATTTATTTACTTCTTTATTATGTTGTCTTTCATCAAGAAATTATCAAATAAAAAATACATGAATATCACAAGAACATCACAAGAACATGAGACATAAGATGTAGGCACTCAGTCAAGGAAAAACTCCTTCTCTAGGGGAAAAGATAATCAAAATATTATTCAGTAATCAAACCAAGTTAAAGTGAGATAATCCAATACCTTTAGACATAGAAAAATATCTCCTCCAATCACCAAGTCAACCCTCCTTTCAAGTAGATAGATTTTGTCAAAACGAGAGTAAATTCCTTCAAATTTGCTTCAATCTGGAATTTGGATCCCCTGCCACTCAAAATTTCAGACCTGAAATTACTGCAGAAATTTCAGCCCCTGCAACTTGCCCAAAAAACCTATAAAACTCGCACGTGTGAGAGAGATATGCCCCAAAAACTTCGATTTAGTCTTCATTTTATTTATTCTTCCTTTTTCTTCACTTCTCTCTCCTTTTTATTGCTCTTGTATTTCTGATCGAACCTGTGGATGATGGATGCCAAATAGGTCGAGCTTCTCTTCTATTTATACTACTTCCACAAGGTTGAATAGCCCCAATCTGGGCTGCTTTCTTCAAGGCAGGTCCGAATTGGTGAGGAGGTGACAAATGAATATTTTGACTCAAAAATATTATTCTTTACATGATACAAAAGCATAAGAAGGGTCTAATAAATATGAAAATGACTCTTATGACTCAAGAGAAACTCTAGAAGCTTACAATGGAGGCTTTGACCTAATAGATCAATAAAATGATGATGGAAAAAGGAAAGGAAGTGGAAAAAGGAAATAAGAAATGGTTTATCAATAAAAAAAGCTATTATACTTATGAATATAGTGATGGTCTATCAAATAGTGAAGAAGGAGAATCTGATCAAGATATTAGACTGCTCATGGCTTTTGAAGAAGACTCTAGTGAGACTGAAGATACTTTTATGGATGCTTTAGAAGAAAATTATTTTCTTGAAGAAATAAATCAACTCAAAATATGTCTGGAAGAAAACAAAATTGCCATAGAAAATCTAAAGAATCAAATTATAGAAAAGGAGAAGCACAATGAGAAATTAGAATGTGAAATAGTAAGTCTAAGAAATAAAATTGAGAAAGTGAAAACTTTAAATCTTAGATTTACTAAAGGATCTGAAACCTTAGATGAAATTATCAAGGTACAACGCTCTCCTTTTGTAAAGACAGGACTTGGATATATCGGAGAATCCTCTCAGTCTTCAGCACCAACCTATCTAAATGAAGCTGAAGCCAACCATCAACATTTTGTCACTCAACAAAAGAACAAAGAGACTACACAGGTAAAGCATGACCACTTCAATTCAAGGAAGAACAATAATGGAAATATCAATCAGCAGGTAAACATAAATAGAAGGTTTCATGATCGCATAAATTTCTTCTTTAAAGGACAATGTTTCTCATGTCATAATTTTGGTCATAAAGCTGTATAATGTGTTTTATACAAAACCATCATGACCAGAGAAGCTAGAAAACAAAGAAATGAGAATGGAGTAAAGAAGAATAATTACAACAAATTTTCTCCTTTTCAATGAGAAATTGGATGTTCTTATTGCAGTAACTTCGGACATGAAGAATCTGAATTCAAGAGCAAACTTCAGCCAAAAGAATATATACCCACAAATTCCAAGGTATGGAGAAGGAAGGACTCACAGGTTGAAAGATGTGGCATAGCATTATTTGCAAAAGGAGAAGAAAATCAATGGTACATTGATAAAATATGCTCAAAACACATTACAAGTGATAAAATAAACTTCTTTCATATAATGCATTAGAGAAAGAAAATAATGTTACTTTTGGAAATGACTCTCCTGCTATCATTAAGGGTAAAGGTTGTGTATTTATAAAAGAAAAGGTTAAAGCTAACAATTTTATGTATGTGGATGGGTTAAAGCATAACTTTTTGAGTGTAAGCCAAATGTGTGATCAAGGAAATATAGTTGTCTTTAGTTCAAAAGAATGTGTAGTACGTGAACTTGACACAGGAAAAACAGTAATAAAAGGAACTAGAACACCAAGCAATCTGTATATATTGAAAGGTGGCCAAGAGCAATGCTACTTAGGTAAATCTGCAGAAAATTGGTTATGGCACAGAAGATTAGGACATTTGAGCTTCTCTCAAATAAGAAAATATAGCAGACTCAAAGCTGTTCGTGATCTACCCAACATCACTCTGCCTGAAAGTACCGTATGCAAATTATGCCAATTTGGTAAGAAAACCAAGGTGCAATTCAATGCCAAAGAAGGTTCAACAAGTAAGCCTCTTAAACTTATACATACTGATCTATGTGGTCCTGTAAGGAAAAAGTCACCCAGTGGAGAACAATACTATATTTTATTTATTGATGACTTCTCTAGAATGTGTTGGATCGGTTTACTAAAACATAAAGATGAGCATTTGAAAAATTTAATATCTTCAAAGCTTTGGTTGAAAATGAATTAGATCTAAAAATCAAATGTCTTAGATATGACCGAGGAGGAGAATATATATCAGATGAATTCTTTGATTTATGTGAACATCACGACATAAAAAGACAAATTTCTGTAGCTGGAACCCCACAACAAAATGGAGTGGCAGAAAGAATGAATAGAACAGTTCAACAGATGGCTCGTGCTATGCTTGATGAATCTGGAACTCCCAATAAATTTTGGGGAAAAGCAACACATATTGCAGTAAATATTATTAACAAGGCTCACGTTCGTGTAAACAGTGATAAAACTCTTTATGAGCTCTGGCATGGTAATCTTCCCACTGTGAATCATTTTAGAGTTTTTGGAAGAAAATGTTTTATCAAGAAAAATGATGAAAAACTTGGTAAGTTTGAACCTAGAGCATATGAAGGAATATTTCTTGGTTACTCTTCTCGAAGTAAAGGATATAAATGTTACAATAAAAGAATTTGCAAGATTTTTGAACGTATTGATGTTGTAATTGATGAGTCTCTCACAGCTCCTAAAAGGGAAATAACAACAACAAATGAAGAAGATGATGATGTATATTTTCCCTCATCAAATAGCAACAATATAGAAGGAGAACCCAATGAAGCACAAGAAGAAGATATATCTGAAAAGGCTCCATCCAGGTATGTTCAAAAGAATCATCCAAAATCTTAAATTCTGGGAGAAAAGGGATCAGGTGTCCAAACAAGAAGAACTCTTGTAGGATCCCCTAGCTATTTGGCATTCTTATCCACTATTGAACCACATAATCTAAATTAAGCTAGTAAATATGAATTTTGGATTCAAGCTATGAATGAAGAACTTGATCAGATTTAAAAGAATCATACTTGGGAATTTCTTCCAAGACCTCATGATAAAAATGTTATTGGAACCAAATGGATATTCAAAAGCAAGTTAAATGAAAATGGAGATGTTATTAGAAACAAAGCTAGACTTGTTTGTAAAGGGTATGCTCAACAAGAAGGCATAGAATTTGAAGAAACATTTTCTCCTGTAGCCATACTTGAATCCATAAGAATGTTTCTTACATTTTCAAGTTTTCAACAATTCAAAGTTTATCAAATGGATGTAAAATCTGTTTTCCTCAACGGTGATCTAGAAGAAGAAGTTTACATAGAACAACTAGAAGGATTCATTCTGGGAAATGATGAAAAAAATGTTTTCAGACTTAAAAAGGCTTTATATGGTCTCAAACAGGCTCCTCGGGCATGGAACTATCGACTTAACAAATATCTCCAACAACAAGGTTTCACAAAGGGATCTGGTGACAATAACTTATACACAAAAATAGAGAATGATAAACTATTGATTATTGTTGTGTATGTTGATGACATCATTTTTCGAAGTAATGAAGTGTCCATGGGTCAGAAATTTTCTTCTGTTATGCAGCAAGAATTTGAAATGTCTTTACTTGGGAACTAACATATTTGCTTGGCTTACAAGTACAACAAGCAATAGACGACATATTTTTATCACAAGAAAAATATCTCAAGCAAATTATGAAGAAGTATGGGATGGAAGACTACAAACATGTGAGTACTCCAATGGTAACTGGATGTAACCTCAGTTCTCATGATGATTCTCCCATGGTGAATCAACAAAAGTATAGATCCATGATTGGAAGTCTGCTTTATCTAACTGGGACAAGACCAGATATTATGCATGCAGTTGGGATTGTTGGACGATTCCAAGATAATCCAAAAGAGTCTCACCTTCAGGATGTAAAACGAATATTCAAATATCTACAAGGGACTCAAGAATTTGGTCTATGGTATCCAAAGAATGCTGATGTCACTCTTCATACTTACACAGATGCAAATTGGGTAGGAAATGTTGATGATCAAAAAAGCACTAGTGGTTGTGCATTCTATATGGGGCCCCGATTAGTCTCTTGGCTCAACAAGAAACAAATTTCTATTGCCTTATCTACATCGGAAGCATAAAATGTGGCTACGGCATCATGTTGCACACAACTTCTTCGGATGATGCTGACATTACAAGATATTCAAATCAAATTTTCACCTCCCATCTCCATTCTATGTGATAATACAAGTGCCATTAGTATCTCGAAACAACCTATTATGCATTCCAAGACCAAGCACATTCCTATCAAGTATCACTTCCTACGTGAACAAGTGCTTGAACAAAAGGTTAATTGGAGTATGTTCCCTCCAAACAACAAGTTGTAGATATATTTACTAAACCTCTTCCTAGGGAAGCATTCGAATATCTCAGACAGAAGCTGCGAGTTGTCTCTACCTCTCTTATCAAAATTGATTAATGTCAGAAGATTAAATTTGGTACGCGGTTTCATAAAGGTGAATCACGTATATACACGAGTTTCTGTGCATAAAACCGCGTATGGTTTTTGTTGACATAATTTCTCTGGCTTAGTTTTCAGAACAACCTGTGGTGCTGTTGGGTAAATCTCCGTTATTGTTCCAGTATTCACCTTAATGTACCTTTATTTGATATTTATCTCCTTGATGAAGATGCTTTGATGAATTGGTTGTTGAAAGGTGTTCAAGATGCACAAGTTTAGGGGGAGAACTTGCCTTGATTGAAAAGGATGCATTGTTGGCATTTTGATTGGTTGCTGTGTTATGATCTCCTGTTTGAGATTCTTTTGGTCAAGGTTATACAAAGTCATATCTGTTATTTGATGAAAATTTCATGTTGAGACCTATGATGTAAAATTGTTATATTCAATCATATAAGGACTTGTTCAAATTTGTAAACTCACTTGGTTGGGAAGTTGAGTCAAATATGTAATTCCACTTGGTTAGATCATTGATGTAAGTATGAGTTCTTGGTGATAGGAAATGTCATCCTTGGTTGAGTCATAGATTCATGTACTTCATTAAAAAAATATGTCTAAAGATTCAACATGAACTAAGGGGGAGCATGGTAATTTTACTGCACATCAGATCTACAAAGCTCTTCTTTCTACAAGGGAAGAGAAACCTTTTTTTGGTATTGATTCACCCTTTGCCCTTGATGTTAAAGGGGGGAGAGTATATTTGTGTTTGAATAATGGTTATGATTATGTATTTATCTGTTGTGGTGATCAAACACCATCATGGTTGTCATCAAGTCCAAAGGGGGATATTGTTGGAAATATGTTGCAATATGTTGTCCTTGATGGAAACCTACTTGATGAGTTTCCTTTTTTATAAGAAACCTATGTGTTAAAGATGTACAAATGATGTATCTACATGTTAGTTCAAAAGTGACAGGGAAAGGTAATCTAGTTAGGATCAAATAAATGATAAATATAATATGTCACAATGTATAAGCCGGGTTGATGAAGGAAACCGGTGTACATACACTACTTGGTATACAGGAAACCCGCGTATACATCCAAAATTAGTATATTCATAGTTATTATGAAGAGAAGTTGCGTATACACGCGGGTACAACGAAGCAAAGTCATGTATGCCTTTTGCGCTCTAAAATTATGATACCAGGGGGCATTACCATGGTATTAGCCCACAATATTGAGCGATGTGTCATCTATTTGACTTCATCCAAGAATACCATTGGCAGTTGTGTGGTTTTGGCTCATGGTATTGGTAAAAGCTAAATCTATATAAGGAGAAGAATATCATAGTGAAAGGAGTGTGCATGTGTAAGGGCTATTACTGAATACTTCTCTCTGAAGTATATATGCATGGGATGAAATCTGTTTATTGGTAAATCTGAATCTATGATGCACCCTTGGATACAATGATGGATGAATATCTCTAGACCTGAAATGAATATATACTTTATCATGAAAATGGAAAGGAAGTGGAAAAAGGAAATATAGTGATGGTATATCAAATAGTGAAGAAGGAGAATCTGATCAAGATATTATACTGCTCATGGCTTTTGAAAAAGACTCTAGTGAGGCTAAAGATACTTTTATGGATGCTTTAGAAGAAAATTATTTTCTTGAAGAAATAAATCAACTCAAAATATGTCTGGATGAAAACAAAATTTCCATAGAAAATCTAAAGAATCAACTTATAGAAAAGGAGAAGCACAATGAGAAATTAGAATGTGAAATTGTAAGTCTAAGAAAGGAAATTGAGAAAGCGAAAACTTTAAATCTTATATTTGCTGAAGGATCTGAAACCTTAGATGAAATTATCAAGGTACAATGCTCTCCTTTTGTAAAGCAAGGACTTGGATATATCGAAGAATCCTCTCAATCTTCAACACCAAGCTATCTAAATGTAGCTAAAGCCAACCATCAACATTTTGTCATTCAACAAAAGAACAAAGAGACTACACAGGTAAAGTATGACCACTTCAATTCAAGGAAGAACAATAATGTAATCTAGGCATTTTACACTATAGGTACCATCATGCTACAACCATGGTATCAATACAACAAAAGGATATAGATACCATCTAGGCCTCTATGCCCTTACACCAACCCTTACAGGGATACAGATATCAACACTAAACCATAGCTCCAACTGATACCCTCCCTATGAGATCTAGACATCAATTGAGATATCAATATTAACCAGGCTACGATTTACTCCCAAGTACAAACATGCAAAAATTTTTATGGTACTTCATCTCCCCTTCTCAACCAAATC
Organism: Pinus albicaulis; assembly: GCA_034641835.2. Taxonomy (NCBI): domain Eukaryota; kingdom Viridiplantae; phylum Streptophyta; class Pinopsida; order Pinales; family Pinaceae; genus Pinus; species Pinus albicaulis. The sequence goes on along the minus strand of CM076570.1, from coordinate 728,535,874 downwards.
AAATATCTCCACTAATCCGAGCATGATCCTAAAATAAACTAACTTCTTGTTGGGAAGATATTTCATCAACACTTCAACTACTTGTTCATCTGTTCCACATACTATAGCTTCACGGCCCCATCTTGAACCAAAATTATAATATAGTGATACTTATTGTTAATATTCTTAATCATGGCATGGAACATCAGATGTAGGCACTCAGTCAAGGAAAAAATCCTTCTCTAGGGGAAAACCCAGTCAAAATATTATTAAATAATCAAACCAAGTTAAAGTGAGACAATCCAATGCCTTTATACATAGAAAAAGACCTCCTCCAATCACCAAGTCAACCCTCCTTTCAAGTAGATAGATTTTGTCAAAACGAGAGTAACTTCCTTCAAAACTGCTTCAATCTGGAATTTGGATCCCCTGCAGCTCAAAATTTCAGACCTACAATTACTGCAGAAATTTTGGCCCCTACAACTTGCCCAAAAAACCTAGAAAACTCGCATGTGTGAGAGACATATGCCCCAAAAACATTGATTTAGTCTTCGTTTGATTTATTCTTCCTTTTTCTTGACTTATCTCTCCTTTTTATTGCTCTTTTATTTCCGATCGAACTTGTGGATGATGGATGCCAAATAGGTTGAGCTCCTATTCTATTTATACTACTTCCACAAGGTTGAATAGCCCCAATCTAGGCTGCTTTCTTCAAGGGAGGTCCGAATTGGTGAGGAGGTGACAAATGAATATTTTTACTCAAAAATATTATTCTTTACATGATACAAAAGCCTAAGAAGGGTCTAATAAATATTAAAATGACTCTTATGACTCAAGAGAAACTCTAGAAGCCTACAATGGAGGATTTGACCTAATAAATCAATAAAATGAGCATGAAACCCATGCTTGAAAATATTTTTTTGTTTTTTTCTTCAATTTTATAATAAATACATGATGATAAAATACAATAGCAATTATGAAGATTGACCATAGTTATTTTTTCAACAGTCTCTACAATGGGAGCCATATCAATCGTACTATGATAAACAAGGTCACATATAGAAAGCCATGTCAATTTGTTTATTATAATCATACCACTGCAATGAGATCCATACTAATGATGGAAATAAGAGCCATACCGTTCATGCAATCACTGTAACGAAATCCATACCAGTCATACTCTAGAAAACCAGGTTATGCATAGAGGGCCATGTCAAGTTTTTTGGGGGGAAATAATACCACTGTTACAAGATCCATGCCAGCCATTGCAACAATAACCATATAGGTCATACAATCACTACAACGAGAGCCATACTAGTCATAATACAAACTACCAGGTCATTCATGGACAACCATGTCAATTTTTTTGGGCCAATCGTACCATTGCAATGAAATACATACAAGTCACTGCAACAAGATCCATACTAATAACTACAACGAGAGCCATACTGGTCATACTATGAACAACTGAGTCAGGCATGAAGAGACATGTGAAATTTTTTGGGTCAATCGTACGATTTCAACGAGAGCCATACCAGTCACTTCAATGAGAACCATACTGTAGAAATTGCAAGAAAGTTTCTACTGCTAATGAAATCGAACTAAAATCAAGAGACAATAGTTTGTTCTACTATTCCGTGGACAGGAAAACACACTATAGAAACACATGCAATAACATGAAACCATTAAAACATGCGGAACACAATGATTTTATAGGGGTACCCAACTGGGAAAAACCCCTCGTCTATTTGTATTATATTTGATGAGAAAAAAATGAGAAATTACAGTGATTGCTTCACACATGAACCACACCCTGCACTGCAATTCTGATCTCCTCCTCTTGAGACTGCTCTGCAAATACTTGGCCAAATCTTGGCCTCCTACTCCTTTTTCCTTGAAAAATTCCTGAGGAAGTTAGCTCCTAATATTAGAAGCCCCTATTTGACTACACAATTCCCAAGAGAAGAGTCTCACCTGTTGCATACAAATTATATACACTCTCTAGTATACAATAATAAATACATTGATGCCTTTTTCCTCCAGTTAAGTAGGCAATTCGAATTCCATGCACAACTGGGTTTATTTTTAGTAAATTGATCACTTAACTGAGATATCAATGAATTAACAATTATTATAACTACTAAGCCAAACTCATATTGAATCCAATGGATACTAGAGACTAGTTAACTGAGTTTAACAAATAATAACTCCACTATATTGCTAAATTTTAGCAATAAACCCATGCACAAATCTACTTCTATCCTACAAACTTGAATTTACTAACTTAACTAGGAGACAAGGCCATGTTAATCCATCTAACTGAAATCCAAGTCATCTTTTTGATGTGGAAAATAAAATTTCTCCATTTGACTAAGTCATGAGTCAAATGGAGCCTTTTTTGCTATAATTATAACACTTCCTCTTAGCAAGAGAAGGGTTATGTGAAACCTTAATCATGCTCCCATGGAGGAATGTATTGTAACTAAACTCCCTCTCATTATTGTTTTTGCTATTGAAATAACTGCAATTGAGAAGAATCCAATAATAAGTCAACTATGTATCTGAGCTACAACTGTCTCCTACGTCTTTGACTGCTACTATCTTGCAACTGTCGCTCAAGATCTTTCTGCATCAACTGACACTGGTCCTTCTACTACTGAATAATGTGGGCCCCTTTAGCAAGGGTATTGATCCATGAGAATAATATACTACAACTGCTTCTTCTCTCCTATGGACCCTGCCAAAATATTTTCAACTATGGGACTAAGGCTCTACATTGCCCCACCTCACTCTTGGAGATATAGTTGCATGCATGGTGAAATCTAGCTTTACCTTGTAGAAATTTTTAACTAGAACACCAATTTTTTTACTTGTCCTGTAGCAACATGCGTCAATTAAGATTTCCCCTTACTAAACAGCACATCATATTCACTGTCTTCACATACAACTACAAAAACTAGATTTTTCTTTAGATTAGGCACAAAAATTACAGCCTTTCAGTGAAGACGATAGCTCGACTACCTATTAAAGGTGACAGTTGCAGTCCCTTTGATATTATATCTCCCATCATCTCCAAGCTCTACGGATAATTGTAGGTCCTCTAGGTTTCTAAAGAAATCCTTATTTCTTGTCATCTGATATGAAGCACCGAAATATAAGTACCATACACTGCCTCATACATTAATTTCCATGCATGTAATGTGGGTGAAATAAAATTTGAATTGTGATGCAATATCATCTCCTCCTAATCTTGCTGCAAGATCCTTACTAGATTTCTTGTGTGGACACTTGGTTGCACAGTGTCCATATTCATGGTAGTGAAAAAATTTAATTTTTCCGAGGTCCTTCTTCTTGCCATGGTTCTAACTGGATTCAGTCTCGCCTTGGGCCTTCTTTCCTATGGTATTATTTCCTTTTCCAAATAGAGCATAGCCTTCTTCCTCATCAAATCTAGATGAGACACCATCTCTAGTGTTTCTTCTAATCTCCCCCTGCACCAAATCAGACCAAAGTCTCTTCCAATATTGTAGCTTGCCTCTTCCATTAACTGAATATTGATAGTTATGTCATGATTTTGGAAGGCCAAGGAGTGATAAGCTCACAAGTTCAGATGATAGAATATTTTCTCCTATTCCTCCAAGTTCATCTTGAACCTAAATGAATATAGATAGGTACCAAGAAATAGTTTCATTTTTTTGCATGCAAATGTTCCCGAGCTTATCTTTCAATGCAAATTTCCTTGCATCACTACTGCTCTGGGATATATCTTTGATATTTTTCCACATTTCAAAAGGATTCTCCTTTCCATGCAAGTTCAAAACCACATAATCTCTGAAACCCTCCAGAATAAACCTCTTATATCTTGTTGTGCCTTTCTTTCACTGAGCAAGTGATTGTGCATCTGATGCTGTTGGTTTTCAAATAAAAAATTGTGTATATTCCCATACTCCAATTTCATCTAGGACAAATTTCATCCCGTATTTCCAAGCACAAGAATTTGAGGTGCTGTCTAATGAATACTCAAGCCTCAATCCATTAAAAGAAAATTTTCTTGCACTAAAGATGATCTACACCAAAAAATCTACAAATCAAAATTTCTCTAAGAGGATATCTAGAACAACGTTTCTATGTATTCTTCCATAGCTTTGATACCATGTAGAAATTGCAATAAATTTTCTATTGCTACTGAAATCGAACTAAATCAAGAGACACAAATTTCTTCTATTATTGTCTGGAAAGAAAAAAAACGCAATAGAAACACATGAAATAACATGCAACCATCAAAACACAAGGAACAAAATGATTTTGAAGGGGAACCCAATTGGGAAAACCCCCTCTGTTTGTATTATATTAGATGAGAAAAAAATAATCAATTACAATGACTACTTCACACATGAAGAACACCCTACACTGTAATTGTGATACCCTCCTCTTAAGACTACTTTGAAAAAGACTCAGCCAAATCTTGGCCCCGTGCTCCTCTTATTTCCTTGAACAATTTATAAGGAAATTGGATCCTAAATAATAGGAGAATACCCTATTTACTTACACAATTACCAAGAGAAGAGTCTCACTGCTGCATACAAACTTTATATACTCTTTAGTATACAATAATAAATACATTGATTCCTTTTTCCTCCACTCAACTAGGAAATTCAAATTCCATGAATGACTGGGTTTATTTTAAGTAAATTGATCAGTTAACTAAGATATCAGTGAGTTAAAAACTATTATAACTATCCAAATAAACTCCTACTAACTCCACTAAATACTAGAGCTCAGTTAATCGAGTTTAACAAACAATAACTCCACTAGATTGCTAAATTTTAGAAATCAACCCATGCAAAAATATACTTCTAGCCTACATACTCAAATTTAATGACTTAGCTAGGAGAGAAAGCCATGTAACTCTAGCTAAATGCAATCCAAGTTATCCTCCTGATGTGGAAAATCAAATTTCTCCATTTGACTAAGGCACAAGTTAAATGGATCCTTTTCTTACTACAATTCTAACACATACTAGTCATATGAAGATCTAGGTCACATACATAGAGACATACCATAGAGAGCCACGTTAATCATACCACAAAGAGCCAAGTCATGCACATATACAATCTCGAACATGCAATGTCCAAGAGTTGAGGACTTCACTACCTCATTTAGTCGACGAAGGTAGAGCTCTTGCTCATTACTCCACACTCATCAGATTTCCTTTTTAAACTCAAGCCATACACCCATATATTTATACAAGTGCGGGGGCCTATTTTAAGTGCATGTCCAATGTCCAAAACCTTCACTAGAGCACATCATATGACCTGATCCTAGGTGTCAATGGTCAAGATGATTCTAACATCATCATGAAGTCACAATTTCCATGTGGCACTATATGAGTCACTAAAATTCATCCACAATGGCCAACCAAAAATTCCATTTTAGCATACCATGTGGCATCATGTTGGGTTACCACATCATCATCATCCTGCTATGTCATCATCTGTAAGCTAGTCTCAAGCTGTCATGTGTCATTGTACTTCCATCTGTCCAATATTAATCTGCCACCTATGTGTCCACGTCACAATCACCTACGCTGGGGGGTCCACGTGGCATCTAAACATGATGTTCACCTAATTATTTCCATGTGTCACTGTTACATTGGTCCAATGTGGCATCACAACCTTTGTTAAAATTCACATAGGTTAACACTCCATCCACGGTTCATGAAATTTTCAATGACTAGCTCTACCCTGAGACACTCGAACCTTAACCTGATTAACCAATGTGCAAGTTTATGCACCATCCATTTTTTATTGTCCTAAAAGTAATGGATATGATTAGAAGATGCATGATATTTAACAAATTTGGTGTTTTTTTCCCTTTTTTCCATGATCACCTTCAAACTGAATTATCTTCTCATCCAAGAAGAGTTTGAAAAAGTGTGATATGCCATTGGAAATGCATCAGAGAGGACTATATAATAATAATATCCATAGATTCATTTGAGAATCATAACATCAAGCAAAAATAAATAAATATCAAGCTATTTTATCATCTTTTGATGTGATCTTTCAAGTCATCGAATTATCATACTCAACACTTTGCTTCCTTTAAATTTACCCTTTGACATCAATGACACTAGTTATCATCAATGGCAACACTATGTCCAACATAAATGTAGATGGTGCATTGCATAGGAAAAATGGCATGTCTAATCATTCATACAAACCTTGCTTGGTTTTGAGGGCAATTTTATAGGTATCTTCTTCTCAGACTCAAACCTAGAGATATCTAAACATTAGGTCTAGCTTGGAGAATTATTTCACTTGTTGCAAGTGATCTAGTAGATTATCTATCCTAGGCAGGGGGTACATGTTCTTGAGCTTGATTTCTTTAAGTTCCCTATAATCAATACACATCCACCAAGTCCCATCCTTCTTTGGCATAATATTGATGGGTGATGCACATGGCGATGTACTCGATCAAATGAAACCATGTTCCAATAACTACTGCAATTGTTTCTTCACCTCACTTACTTCTATAAGAGACTACGTGTACATCCCAATGTCTGGAAATGGGGATTCCGATAATAACTATATCTTGTGCTCCACTTCCCTCATGGGTGCTATCCCTTTAGGATTATGGAACACATCGTTGTATGCTTGTAGAAAATTTTCTAGTTGCTATTTCTGTTTCTAGTACACCCCTCTAGGGATTCCTTTGTTAGACTCTCCTATAGACTAATTATCTCTTAATAAAAGTAAAACAAACTTATTTTAGAAATTTTTAACCACCTATAAATTTTTTTATATCAAAAGGTGGCTGAAACATTTTTGGAGCCTTCAAGAAACAATTTTTATTGCTAAAAATGTTATCTCTTGAAGACTCATGAAGACATCATGCCCTTTGTTCAAAACTTCACTGCTGTTTCCATTTTTAAACTCTAAAATTCTGCTGATTTCATAGAGAAAAGTCTGTTGCAAAATCCATTTTTCCCCTCTCTCCACTTCAAAACTAACCTTCATTTTTACCCCTTTGATTCCCCACGAAATCCCTTTATTTTCCATTTTTCCCTTTCCCCCTTCATAGAATCCACATTACAGAGTTTAAAACTCCTTGTTAAACTCTGCCGAAACCCCCAAATCCATCAGAAAACTCTGAAAAAAATCATAAAAATACACTTTTTGGATTAAAGGCTTAAGCCCCTTTGGGCTAAGTCTTAAACCACTTCCCCTCCATATGCCTTGGTGCTGGAACCAAGCGCTAAGCCCATTTGGCGCTTATCACATCGGAGAAATCAGAGCACGCAAGTTATTTTTTATGGTGAAAGCCTCCGATGTGATTGGCCCTTTATTTCATGACTCCCAATCCTATCGCCGCTTCATAAACCCTTGGGCCCGCAATCGGGTGCTAAAACATTGTATAAACACATCCCTGATGCTTATTTTCCTTTTTTATTCTAAAACCCACTTTTTCCTAAGTTTTGGTCTAAACCCATCGGAGCAATGTTTTTAATGTAAATGGGTAGATTGAAAAGCCCCGCATCAAAGTTCCGATGCGATTGAGCCCCATTGTATAAACCTCGCTCTCCGCTTCACTCCATATAACTTGCGCTCGGGACCAAGAGTTAAAAGTCCCGAAGCGCTAATCGCATCATAAAATTATAAATGGGTAGATTGAAAAGCCCAAAGGCCCAATCCGAAGTTCCGATGCGATTAGCCCTTGTACATAGCAAGACCCGGTCCCATTCATTTTCATATAGACCAATGGCCTCGCAGACGGGTGCCAATTCATATATATAACCCACCCGACACCATAAAAACCTTTTCTTTTCATTAATTTTTGGTTTTCATGTATTATAAAGGGTTTTCCACTAGTTGCATCGGTGCCATTCAAGTTCTTCCCCCCGCCGATCGCATGCCTCCGATTGCATCTGGACCATCCACGTGTCTAGATCGGACGATCCAGAATGCGTTTCCCGACTTTGGTTTAAATCATTGTCTCGCTTCATAATGTTTTTGGCCAATCCTCAACTGTTGATCTCTGCAGATCAACGACCCTCATTAACCCTTCTCCGCCCTTGTATTATTTTCATTCATACCCAGATCACATCTCAACTGTCGATTTGTTCCATCCAACGGCTCATATTTAACCCGACAGGCCTGCCTCCTGTGGGTCCTGCCTCCCTCCGGATTTGATCTCCACTGTCGATCTCTCGATCAGACGGTCCATGATAAAACCGCTCCCCCTGCTTCCACCCGTGCATCTATCCGATATCATGCTCGTTCTCCACCATTAGATCTGAGAACCCAGATCCAACGGCCCACGCGCGTTTTCGCGTAACTTCAAGCGCGAAGGTTAATTTCCTGAGGGCTGCACGATATAAGTTGTTTTGAAACGCCACGTGTCGGGTGGGAACGCATATCGCGTTCAAAAAGGAAAAACCCCCTCCCCGCCCTTTCACCACGCGAAACCCGTGGTTTTACCTCCCGAAAACACTTTCCCTCTTTTCCATTGTGATTCATCGCGCCCCTCCTCAGCCGTTGATCCTTATGAGCCAATCTCATCCGACGGCTCATGTTCCTAACGAAAACCATTTGATTTTTAATTCATTTTTTCCTTCGCCAAAGGTTTTTAACCTTATCTCTTTATATTTCCGCCATTTCTCTATAAAGTGACCCCTTCGCTTTATTTCCTCCCGACTTGTTTCGACTGTTGATCTCTGCAAGATCAACAACCCGAACTTAATCCTCTGCACCATTTCATCAACCACTCTCCTTTTTGACTTCTGCGCAGATCTCGACTATTGGATGCTGCCATCCAACGAACTTGCTCCTTTCCCACAACCTCTGAAGCAGTTTACCCAATAATGCAGGATTTTATAATATTTTTTGTATTTTGCAGGTTTTAATGGTTTTTTCCATTATATAAAAGGAAAATTGAAGCCGAGGATGACGATCCTCGAGGCTCTCAGTTATCAAGAAGAAATAATTGAGCAGGGTTCAACTCCACATTTCATCGATGCTTCATGGGAATTGATGCCATATGAACCCTTTGCGACATCTGCACATAAAAAAGACACACAAAATGGAAATTAACAATGAGTATTAGTGTTGAAGACTAAAACAAAGCAGAATGGAAGATTAAAGCCTAATCCACTAATAAAACACAAATTAAAATGGATTAACAGTGATTAAAGAAAAATCAAAAGATCTTCAGACAAAAAGGGCCTCCACCGCCACATCAGAGGCAAATTGATTCCTCCCAGCTACCACAAATCCACCTGTAGCATCGAAGCATTCAACAAAGGCTGAATTATGATAAGAAAATCAGATATTTGCCTCAGCGAAGCTAAATAGTTAAATCTGCCAAAGGAACTTAATGCAAAATATCAGCAGAGTTATTATATCATGAAACAGAGCCTTAAATTCAATAAAATCTCTCACCGAGCTTAAATCTTAAATGTAAAACAATTAATATAGACTAAACATCTGTAAAATTCTTCATCGAGCCCATCAAAGGCCGAGAAGTATTAAGTTCTGTATTAATTGACCTTGGAGATCTTTTATCAGATCCCACCTCCTCATTTCTTCTATAAATACTCCTGTAGAAGATGAGAAAATGTTGGTTGCAGAAATTTGAAATGTACTTGAGCTTGAAACTTCTACTTGTAAATAGTTTTCACGGGCTCTTGAAGCTCTGCTTGTGATTAAATAAGTTAGGCTGAGAAGTGAAGATGATTGCTGAACTGAAACATTAGACTTAAAGTTGTAACTGGTTTGAAGCATCAATACAAGCTGATTTATGGGATCCTGGTCTATGTCGACGGTGATGTTTTTCTTATTGTAAATCGTTATTTTATTTCTATTTTCACTTTGTCCATCTTCTTTGATAAAGAACAACAAGCATAGAGTTAGGATTTACTGTATATCAGTACCCTTCTCTGACTGATAAGCTTTATCTAGATGTTTTCTTCCAAATTGTGTTGTTTAGGAATGATTTAATTCAGTTTAAGCAGTTAGGAATGCTGGCGTTCCCTCGTCCTACTGTCTAGGCTAATTGTTATTCTTGAATGTTATTTTCAATTTATGTTAAGTAGAGATGAACTAAGGAAGTTATGGTGAGACCTATCCTAGTTTTATCCCCAAAGACTGTCTGAAAGTTTCCCTAAGAGTGTGTTGAAAGCAGGCTAGGTTCAAAGTCCTTACCTGATCTTAGACCATTCTTTGTTATCTTATGTGTTTATCTTGAAAGTTTACCAAGTAAAGCAGAGCTAGGGAGGTCAATGGTGAGCCCCGCCCTCTAGTTTCTTCTCCAACAGTTGCTTTTAAAGTTTCCCTTCGTGTTTTAAATGTTTTCTATTGAAAGTGCATCAAAAGCTAGCTAGTTTCAAAGTACTTACCAGATCTTAGATTACTTTTATGTATTTCTTAAGTGTATGTCAAAAGCTGGCTAGTTTCAAAGTACTTACCAGATCTTAGGCTGCTCTTTGTTCTTCATTTGTTTAATTTCCCCTTCTTGTTCTATCATTTCATTCCATAAAATCAACTTTAAAGAGATTCTTAGACATAGATGACTTGCCCCATGGATCACTCTTGAACCTTGTTGTTTCAATTAAACCCTATTATGACTCCATAGCCCAATGGACTAAAACCAGCGTTATATCTACCTTTTTAGCCAAAGCTTGTTTTGATTGCTTGCAACTTCACACATTTGAAACTCTTTCCATTTAGAACTTTCCACTCAAATAATAATCATGCTCAACCATCCAAAACAAACAAAAACCCTCGGACTTCATAACTAGCCTGATATCATTACCCAAAAGCTTTGAAGATAAATCCATCTTTGCACTTATTGGAGAGATCCCTCTCCAGATTCAGGAGGGCTAGATCCTAGAATCCCAAAGTGGTTGAAATAGTGTTTCTCCCTGCAGTCGGACTTTTCCAATCTTGCTGATTACAGGGAGCTAACATCTTTGGCGACTCCGCTGGGGATTGAGTCGAATTTTCATCTTAGGTTCCCTTAAAATTGTCATACAAACATCGTGAGTAAAAATCAGCCTTTTCAAGCACTACCAAACACATGGTAATCATGGTAAAACTTGTGTGATTTAGTGACAAACTAGGTAAACCCTAGGATTCTCATATGAGGGACCCATTCCTCCCTTTTATGTGAGTTTAAATGTTCATGACAAGATTTTGCACAACGCTATGCATGATTTCGGGGCCTCTCACAATTTAATGCCCAACGCTGTAATGTAGAGCCTAGGATTAGAAATCACCAAACCTTATAAATACCTTTACTCCTTTGACTCGAGCAGAGTAAAATGTTTAGGATTAATTAAAGACCTCTACGTTAACTTAGCACAGATTCCAGCCAAATGCTTAGTCATGGATATTGTTGTGGCTGATGTGCCCCCAAAGTATGGAATGCTATTATCAAGATCTTGGGGGGCTAAGTTACAAGGGAATATGCAGATGGACATGACCTATGTGACCATCCCTGTGTTTAATCAATCCAGAAGACTGTACAGGGAGTCACATATGCAATATACGGTTACTAGTCAAGACAAACCTTAAAACTCTCCTATGTATTCTGTAAATACAGGCCTCGATTATTTTATCCTATTTAACGATGAAACATTCTGTTAGAAAGTCACTTTAACTGAATTAATGGCCAATAGAGAGGAAGAGGTAAGCACCACCGAAGTGTCAAAACAGTTTGCTGCATTTGAAAACTTTAGCAAACCAAACACTGGTCTTGAACTACAAATCATGTGTCCATCACTTTTAAACCTTGACAGTCAAGAAGACAACCCTCAACGCATTGAAAAATCTGAGGAATTCAAACAAATTCAACTAAATGTTGATATTCCACAACAACCCGAAAGCACTTTAGTTGAAGAGGACAAACACCAAACAGGTGAAACCGAAGCTAGTCCTCTATGGAGTATGAACTTTGATGGGTCGTGCACTAGAACTAACGCTGGTGCAGGTGTTTGGATTTGCAACACTGAGAACAACCACACAGAGAGCATTTCCTGTAGATTAAACTTCTAGTGTTTGAATAACATAGCGGAATATGAATCCCTGCTTTTAGGCTTACATTTGTTGAAAAATTTAGGAGCCAAAAGAATTAAAGTCCATGGGGATTCAGAATTAATCATTAGGCAAGTCAACGGGGAATACAACACAAATCACCCAAGACTTAGAGCCTATCGAAACGATGTCGTGGATCTTTTGAAAACTTTTGAGGAGTCCCAGTTAATTTTTGTCCCAAGAAAAATAAATAACGCGGCCCACAACTTAGCTTTTGTAGCTAGAACATGCTTAATGCCATACGAAACCAAAGAATGCACAACTCAAATTAAATTCAGACCAACCGTTCCTGATAACGAAAAATATTGGCAAGTGTTCGATGGGGACAAACAAATAGAAGACTTCATGCAATTCATAAATGGATTTGAACTTCACAGTTTAGATTCAGATTATGAAACATACTGAAATAGTGAAGAAAATTTTCTTGGTGAATAAGAACCATCTCCTAAGGTTGCCAATATTAATCTACTGTCTAGAAAACTTGAAAATAAAACATAATTGACTGCAGAGTTAGAAACCCTGCAGTCTAAAGATCAGAGTTTGCCAAAGGGTCTGGCCCCTTTGGAAGAGTTGTTTGATTTTAACGATGTGGCCAAGAAGCCAAATCTGGAGCCTATAGAGACTGAAGTGGAAGAGTGCAATATAGGTAGCGAACTAAAACCTATGATGATCAAACTGTCTAAAACTTTATCATCGCACATTAAACTCAAATATATAGAGCTGTTTAAAGAATTTTCTGATGTTTTTTCATGGAGTTACCAAGATCTTAAATCATATGACACTGAAATAATACAACACAAAATCCCTCTCAAGGAAAACCAAAAACCATTCAAACAGAAACTGCGCAGAATAAACCCTGTTCAGCTGCCTTTGGTTGAGAAGGAAATCAAGAAAATGTATGAAGCTGGTATTATTGTCCCCATTAGATATTCTGAGTGGGTGTCTAATCTAGTGTCAGTTAGGAAGAAAACAGGAGAGATCAGGCTTTGTATAGACTTTAGAGACTTAAACAAAGCTTCACTCAAGGACAACTACCCTTTACCTAAGATGGACCATATTTTACAAAGGGTAGTTGGTTCAAAAAGAATTTCTTTGCTAGATGGCTATTTAGGGTACAATAAGATCCTAGTCCACCCTGATGATCAACTAAAGATAGCGTTTACTACACCATGGGGTATTTTCATGTATGTGAAAATGCCCTTTGGTCTAATGAATGCTGGAGCAACTTTTCAGAGAGCCATGGACATAGCATTCTCGGAATAACTGGGCTACTTCATCATTATATATCTGAATGATGTTACTGTTTTTTCAAAGACAGATGAAGAGCACTTGGAACATTTGAGAAAATTTTTCGAGAAATGTAGAAAGTTTGGGATATCTTTGAACCCTAAGAAAACACTTTTTGGTCTCCAAGAAGGTAAACTTCTTGGGCACATTATTTCAGAAGAGGGCATTAAGATAGATCCAAAGAGGATTGAGGCCATATTGCAAATCTCTCATCCTCGAAACATCAAGGAATTGCAATCTTTCATTGGAAAGATTAACTTTCTGAGAAGGTTCATCCCCAACTTGGCTGAGCTCCTTAGGAATATAAAAAACATGCTAAAGAAGGAGCAAGGGGTAAAATGGACCTTGGAAGAAAATAAGTCCTTTGAGCTGGTGAAACAAGCGTTAACCAAAACACTGGTTCTAATCAATCCTGATTTTTCAAAAGATTTTTATATTTTTTCATTTGCATCAGAACATACAATAGCTTCTGTCCTTTTACAGAAAAGTCCACAAGGACAAGAGCAGCCTATTGTATTCTTTAGCAAGGCTTTGAGGGATGCTCCTTTGAAGTATAACATTATGGAAAAGCAAGCTTTTTCTTTGGTTAAGGCTTTAAAAGACTTCAGAGTATACATCTTACACTCACACATCATCGCCTTTGTCCCAAATTCAGTTGTGAAAGACATTCTAAAAAAGGACCCAGATGGCAAGAGAGGTAAGTGGATTACTGTTATTCTTGAATATGAGTTAGAGATAAAGCCCATTAAAATCATCAAAGGCCAAGGTCTAGCTAGATTAATGGTTAAATCAAATTTTGAAGTTCTTGATATTAATATGATTAATGATTTGGATGATCAAGAGGAACTCTCAACTCCCATTGTTGAAGACCATTTTATGAATTCCTCTTGGTATGATGATATTCTTTATGTTTTTCTTAATTTGAATACACCTCCTGGTTTGACAAAAACAAAGGCAAGGTTTTTGAAGTTAAAAGCTGTAAACTATTTCATTATAGATAAATGTCTTTATTGGAAAAGTGAAAGTGGGATATTGCTTAAATGTTTGCATGATTTCGATGCAGAGAAGGTTAAGCACGAGTTCCATGAAGGAGAGTGTGGAGGCCACTTATACTGGAAGACAAAAACCAACAAAATCTTGAGGGATGGTTACTATTGGCCTACTCTTTTTCTTGATGCACACAAGATGATAATTGCCTGTCATAAATGTCAGCTTTTTGAAGGCAAAAGGAAGTTTCTACCCTTACCTCTGCATCCAACCACTGTTGAAGCTTATTTTCAATAGTGGGGACTTGACTTCATAGGAGAAATCCATCCACCATCCTCTGCCCAGCATAGATGGATTCTCACTGCCACAGACTACTTCACTAAATGGATAGAAGCCATCCCTTGTAGGCAAGCCAATGATTCTGTTATTATAAAATTCATGGAGACTAATATTCTCTCTAGATTTGGCTGTCCTACCAAGATCATCACTAATAATGCAACAACATTTAGATCAAAGAAGATGGTTGAATTTTGTCACAAGTATCAGATAACATCGGGGCATTCCACGACCTATTACCCTCAAGGTAATGGACTTGCAGAATCCTCAAATAAGAGTTTAGTGAACATAATCAAGAATTTGTTGGAGGACAACAAGAAGTCTTGGCACACAAAGCTTGTTCATGCACTTTGGGCTGACAAATTGACTTTGAAGAAATCTATTGGCATGTCACCCTACCAGCTTGTGTATGGTACTGATGCAATTTATCCTACCAGCCTTGGTGTACCGGTTATGAAGTTGATTCAAGAGTTGAAAACTGAAGATAATGACATGATCAGAAGAATAAATCAAACCATTCATCTTCAGCAAACTAGAGAGGAGGTTTATAAAAAAGCATTACAAAAGCAAGACAACATCAAAAAGCTTTTTGACAGAAGAACAAGGGCCAACAATTTCAATGTTGGGGACACAGTTTTAAAGTGGGACTCAAGGAGGGAAGACAAGGGCAAGCATGGAAAATTTGACAACTTATGGCTTGGCCCTTACTTCATTCATTCAGCTGCTGGTAATAATGCCTTTTTCTTACAAGAGTTGACTGGAGAAGAATTGTTTGGGGGTCCTGTCAATGGCAGGATGCTCAAAAATTACTTCTCTTGATCCGTTATGTTCTGAAAGCCTTTTTATCTTTTTTTTCCATTATAAATATTTCATCCACCATTGCATTTAAAGTTATAAAAATCAAAATACAAAAACAATGAAAGAAAGAAAAGAGGGCAAATTGTAAAAACAATAAAGGTACAACCCCATACCAAAAAGAGAAACAAATCTGAAAGTGTGCAAGCTTAAATGCCACTCCTGAAAAACACACTTCTAATTAGTCATACAACCTAATCTTGACTGATTAGTTTTAAATTTACTGCTGATAGGTTATAAATTTCGATTTTCCAAACAGTTTAATCTTGGCTTATCAGTAGGTAGATTAGGCTAGAAATTAAAGGTTCAAACATGCTCAAAATCTAAACCTAAGTTTCCAAGCAAGAGTGACTCCAATATGTTTTAATTTCTGAGTCAAAACAGAGGTAAAACTGGTTCTAATCAACTCAAAATCCGAACTAGATTTTAAGGAAAGAACAGCTCAAACAGAAGTAAAACCAGAGCTGAAAAAAGATGAAGGAAGTGCTTTTGAAATTTCAAAACTAAAGCCTTCCATTTTGATTTAATTTTCTGTGAAATAATATCTATGTGCAGCTTGTTTTTATGCCATAGATCAACATCAAGTTAGACTGTTCAATCCTGACTTGTATGCTTTTAAATTTCTATTTTAGAAATTAGAGAATAAAAATCTGTTAGAATGTTTAATCCTAACAGATTAGTAGATTAGGTAGAGAAATATATGAACTCAACTATTTAATCTGAGTTCATGGAGAAATAAGGAGTAGAAATAGATTAGATTTTTTGCTTTCAAAAGAATAAAATGTTGTAAAAAGAGTTTTCCAATCCAAGTGCACTCTAATGAAGAAAAAATGTTAGATCAGTAGGATTGGGTAGGTAGAAAGTTTGTGTTGATGAAGATCCATTGTTTTCCATGGCTGCTAACATATTTTAAGACCAAAAGAAGATCATCCAAGTAAAAAAGGCAGCCCAATGGATAAGGCACTAATCAGCCTCCCAGAGAATGCAAGTCTGAAGTTCTTGATGCCTTCAAGAAGGCACCATCCCCAAGTGGAGCCACTGTTAGCCACCTATAAAATTTGTTATATCAAAAGGTGGCTGTGGCTTTTGGAGTTTTCAAGGTTAACTTATTGCTAAAAATGTTATCTCTTGAAGACTCATGAAGACATCATGCGCTTTGTTCAAAACTTCACCGCTGTTTCCATTTTTAAACTCTGAAATTCTATTGATTTCGTAGAGAAAAGACTGTTGCAAAATCCATTTTTCCCCTCTCTCCACTTCAAAAATAACCTTCATTTTTTCCCCTTTGATTCCCCATGAAATCTCTTTATTTTCCATTTTCCCCTTTCCCCCTTCATAGAATCCACATTACAGAGTTTAAAACTCCTTTTTAAACTCTGCTGAAACCTCCATATGCCTTGGTGCTGGAACCAAGCGCTAAGCCCATTTGGCGCTTATCGCATCGGAGAAATCAGAGCGCGCAAGTTATTTTTTATGGTGAAAGCCTCCGATGCGATTGGCCCTTTATTTCATGACTCCTGATCCTATCGCTGCTTCATAAACCCTTGGGCCCGCAATCGAGTGCTAAAACATTATATAAACACATCCTCGATGCTTATTTTCCTTTGTTTATTCTAAAACCCACGTTTTCCTAAGTTTTGGTCTAAACCCGCCGGAGCAATGTTTTTAATGTAAATAGGTAGATTGAAAAGCCCCGCATCAAAGTTCCGATGCGATTGAGCCCCATTGTATAAACCCCGCTCTCCGCTTCACTCCATATAACTTGTGCCCGGGACCAAGAGTTAAAAGTCCCGAAGCGCTAATCGCATCACAAAATTCTAAATGGGTAGATTGAAAAGCCCAAAGGCTCGATCCGAAGTTCTGATGCGATTAGCCCTTGTACATAGCAAGCCTCGGTCCCATTCATTTTAATATAAACCAACGGCCCTGCAGACGGGCGCCAATTCATATATATAACTCACCGGACACCATAAAAACCTTTGCTTTTCAATAATTTTTGGTTTTCATGTATTATAAAGGGTTTTCAGCTGGTTCATTATTTGAAGGAATCTCTACCGTTGATCTTAAGCCGATCAAACAGCCCGCGCAATATCGCATCGCAAGTTTTTGCTGGGTGCATTTGTTTCCCCTTCTGATTGGAATTTCCCCGATGGATCCTCCGCCGTTGGATCTATCCGCCATATCTCCGATCCAACGGCCCTTATTTGCTCCGATCATAAGCACTTTCCTCCGCCTTTGAACCCCTCCGATTCACTCCCCACCGTCGATCTGATCCTCAGATCGATGGCCAGCGCTCAATCGCATTGGTGCCATTCAAGTTCTTCCCCCCACCAATCACATGCCTCTGATTGCATCTGGACCGTCCACGTGTCCAGATCGGACGGTCCAGAATGCGTTTCCTGACTTTGGTTTAAATCCTCAGCCGTTGATATCTGCAGATCAACGGTCCTCATTAACCCTTCTTCGCCCTTGTATTATTTTCGTTCATACCCCAGATCACATCTCAGCCATCGATTTGTTCCATCCAACGGCTCATATTTAACCCGACAGGCCTGCCTCCTGTGGGTCCTGCCTCCGTCTGTATTTGATCTCCGCCGTCGATCTCTCGATCGAATGGTCCATGATAAAATCGCTCCCCCTACTTTCGCCTGTGCATTTATCCGATATCACGCTCGTTCTCCACCATTATATTTGAGACCCTAGATCCAACGGCCCACGCGCGTTTTCATGTAACTTCAAGCGCGAAGGTTAATTTCCTGAGGGCTGCGCGATATAAGTTGTTTTGAAATGCCATGTGTCGGGCGGGAACGCATATCGCGTTCAAAAAGACAAAACCGCCTCCCCGCCCTTTCACCACGCGAACTCGTGGTTTTACCTCCCGAAACCACTTTCCCTCTTTTCCATTGTGATTCATTGCATGCCTCCTCAGCCGTTGATCCTTATGAGCCAATCTCATTCGAAAACTCATGTTCCTCTCGAAACCCATTTGATTTTTAATTCATTTTTTCCTCCGCCAAAGGTTTTTAACCTTATCTCTTTATATTTCCGCCATTTCTCTATAAAGTGACCCCTTCGCTTTATTTCCTCCCGACTTGTTCTGACTGTCGATCTCTACAAGATCAATGGCCCAGACTACATCCTCTGCACCATTTCATCAACCACTCTCCTTTTTGACTTCTGCGCAGATCTCCATCGTTGGATGCTGCCATCCAATGACCTTGCTCCTTTCCCACAACCTCTGAAGCAGTTTACCCAATAATGCAGGATTTTATAATATTTTTTGTATTTTGCAGGTTTTAATGGTTTTTTCCATTATATAAAAGGAAAATTGAAGCCAAGGATGACGATCCTCCAGGCTCTCAGTTATCAAGAAGAAATCATTGAGCAGGGTTCAAATCCACGTTTCATCGATGCTTCATGGGCATTGATGCCATATGAACCCTTTGCGACATCTGCAGATCAACAAGACACAAAGAATGGAAATTAACAAAGAGTATCAGTGTTGAAGACTAAAACAGAGTAGAATGGAATATTAAAGCCTAATCTACTAATAAAACACAGATTTAAAATGTATTAACCATGATTAAAGAAAAATCAAAAGATCTTCAGACAGAAAGGGCCTCCACCGCCACATCAGAGGCAAATTGATTCCTCCCAGCTACCACAAAGCCACCTGTAGCATCGAAGCATTCAACAGAGGCCGAATTATGATAAAAAAATCAGATATTTGACTCAGCGTAGCTGAATAGTTTAATCTGCCAAAGGAACTTAATGCAGAATATCAACAGAGTTATTATATCATGAAACAGAGCCCTAAATTCAATAAAAGCTCTCACCGAGATTAAATCTTAAATGTAAAATAATTAATACAGACTGAACATCTGTAAACTTCTTCATCGAGCTCATCAAAGGCCGAGAAGTATTAAAATCTGTATTAATTGAACTTGGAGATCTTTTATCAGATCCCACCTCCTCATTTATTCTATAAATACTCCTGTAGAAGATGAGAAAATGTTGGTTGCA
This sequence comes from Pinus albicaulis, assembly GCA_034641835.2. Lineage (NCBI taxonomy): Eukaryota > Viridiplantae > Streptophyta > Pinopsida > Pinales > Pinaceae > Pinus > Pinus albicaulis. Next base: position 728,516,315 of record CM076570.1, on the reverse strand, counting down.
AAACTTTGAAATATACTTGAGCTTGAAACTTCTACTTGTAAATAGTGTTCACGGGCTCTTGAAGCTCTGCTTGTGATTAAATAAGTTAGGCTGAGAAGTGAAGATGATTGTTGAACTGAAACATTGGACTTAAAGCTATAACTGGTTTGAAGCATCAATACAAGCTGATTTATGGGATCCTAGTCTATGTTGACGGTGATGTTATACTTATTGTAAATCGTTATTTTATTTCTATTTTCACTTTTTCCATCTTCTGTGATAAAGAACAACAAGCATAAAGTTAGGATTTACTGTATATCAATACCCTTCTTTGACTGATAAGATTTATCTAGATGTTTTCTTCCAAATTGTGTTGTTTAGGAATGATTTAATTCAGTTTAAGTAGTTAGGAATGCTGGTGTTCTCTCGTCCTACTGTCTAGGCTAATTGTTATTCTTGAATGTTATTTTCAGTTTATGTTAAGTAGAGATGAACTAAAAAAGTTATGGTGAGCCCTGTCCTAGTTTTATCCCCAAAGAATGTCTGAAAGTTTCCCTAAGAGTGTGTTGAAAGCAGGCTAGGTTCAAAGTCCTTACCTGATCTTAGACCATTCTTTGTTATCTTATGTGTTTATCTTGAAAGTTTACCAAGTAAAGTAGAGCTAGGGAGGTCAATGGTGAGCCCTGCCCTCTAGTTTCTTCTCCAACAATTGCTTTTAAATTTTCCCTTCGTGTTTTAAATGTTTTTTATTGAAAGTGCATCAAAAGCTGGCTAGTTTTGAAGTACTTACCAGATCTTAGATTACTTTTATGTCTTTCTTAAGTGTATGTCAAAAGCTGGCTAGTTTCAAAGTACTTACCAGATCTTAGGCTGCTCTTTGTTCTTCATTTGTTTAATTTCCCCTTCTTGTTGTATCATTTCATTCCATAAAATCAACTTTAAAGAGATCCTTAGACATAGATGACTTGCCCCATGGATCACTCTTGAACCTTGTTGTTTCAATTAAACCCTATTATGACTCCATAGCCCAATGGACTAAAACCAACGTTATATCTATCTTTTTAGCCAAAGCTTGTTCTGATTGCTTTCGACTTCACACCTTTGAAACTCTTTCCATTTAGAACTTTCCACTCAAACAATAATCATGCTCAACCATCCAAAACAAACAAAAACCCTCAGAATTCACAACTAGCCTAATATCATTACCCAAAATCTTTGAAGATAAATCCATCTTTGCACTTATTAGAGAGATCCCTCTCCGGATTTAGGAGGGCTAGATCCTAGAATCCCAAAGTGGTTGAAATAGTGTTTCTCCTTGCAGTCGGACTTTGCCAATGTTGCTGATTACAGGGAGCTAATAGAACTTATCAGTTTCTTAGCTTGGTTGACACTTACTTGTGAAATTTTTAACTTACCTTTGTGCGTATTGATGGTGAACAAATTTCCATCCTTGAAGAGATGGTATTGGTTAGATCTCTGCATGAAGAATGCGTCCTGCATGTACATGTGGGGACTTCCAAAAACCACTACACATACATCAAGGGGAACTACATATAGTTCTACTTCATCAATAAAATCAACACTAATAACAAATATATTTTTTCACTATTTAGTTACCTTTAAATCCGCATCCTTATTTACCCATCCCGATGGATATGAGCTTAGATGATCACGAACTTCCAATCCCAATTTTTTGACCAACTTTTCTATAATGAGATTATCCTATGATATTGATTTAAATAAAGCATCAATCTTTGTCTTCTAGACTTGTATGTTTATGTGGAGAAGTTTAGTCATTTGTTTGTCTTCCTGTTGCTAAAGGCTACTTAGATTCACCTCCTTATGCACTGGCATATAGATGATATTTTCATCCACGTCTGAGTTACTTTCAACCTCGTTGCTCATATCAATGGTCATGAGATTATTATTCTTATTATATTTATTTTTGTTCTTTAGGTTAAGCTCTAGATGAAACTTCCAAGACTTCTCCTCTATATGACTGTCAATGTCAGAATGGTTGTAATGGTTACTAGGATCCTTGTAGTATTGTGTTGTGGCTGATGTCTTTTTATCTTCCCCCGTTTCCACTTCTTCCTCCCATCCTTAGTGTCGGAATTGTAGTGTTGCTATCGATGTCAAAAAATGTATGAGTATTATGCCTTATATGATTTAAACAAGTGTATAGTTATGAAGTTGAACTACAAAGAGTAGTTTGTCATCTTGTCTAGAGCCTACACCTGAAGCCGAGCTACAAATGGAGTTGAAGAGGGCCCTTACATGAGGTGACATAGGTGAATAGTTGAGGAAGGTTTACTAATGTGTATATAGGTTTCTAAGGTTCTATTGAGACTTGCCAAACTTGGATAGGTACTATAGGTGTTGAAGAAGGTGTGACAAAAGTTGGAAGTAGTTTCACTGAGGCCTGATTGAGTTTTAGGCTAAAAAGCAAGGTAACTTGGGTCACAGTGAAGAAACCTACGTTATAACTTGGGTCACAGTGAAGAAACTTGCGTTATAACTCACTTCCCAAATGGAGAACCTGCGTTATTTCTTTTGAGTGGAAAGTCCTGCATTCTAAATGCACTCCAGTGAATTCTAGGGACATTATCCAGGGTATTTTCACGTAATGTTTGGTGGATAGAGTCAAATTGAGTTAAGCTTCATTCTAGAACATGATAAAGTAAAAAATGATGAGGTTAAGTGATTCGTATTGATTGCATCTTCCATTATTGATAAAAAGTGAGAGTGTGCAATAGAATGGGTAGGATTAAGAGAGAATATTAGGTATAATTTTGTAGGGTTAAAGTGCAGATTAGAGCTAGGATTTGGAGCACGTGTCAGAGGATGATGGAGCGATAGTAGAGATATATGTATAACATGCTTCTGTTGTAGATTGTTTTGATATCAGTTGATGTTGATATGTAGAGGAGAGATATTTCTATAGTTGCTATAGTTGTAGATTAGAGACCATATCACTGATATGTTTGGGTTGTATGGGTTCTACTAGAGAGTTCATTGTTGTAGCATTGTGTAACTGTTATGTATGGATGCTAGGTTTTTGTTAGTGATGGTTGAAGGTGTGGATAAATTTATTTTTGTATATTTCTATGGGGTTTGTGTGTGATTAATATATTTTTGTGTGAGCTGGTGTATTGATTGAGTTTGTGTTGGTGAGAATTTATTCAATGTTTGATTTATGAGAAGATTGATATTGTGAGTCAAGTACGAAATTGGACAAAATGAGGCTCACAAGTGTTTGATTGTAGATATCATGGATCCAATATGAAACTTTATGAAACGAGGTCCACAAGAAGAGCTTGAAGGTTGGGGCCTTCAATGAGACAAGTGGTGGATTTCATATTTAGGGTGTAGTGACATCCTTCAAGTAGTGGCTTGAGAAATTGAGAGTGATGACTTCCATCTAGTGGTGGCTAGATAGTCCAATGGTGGTTGGGTGAAACTTATCAAGAATGGTGGATTCCAATAGGTGGTGCCTTGCAAATTCGAGGGAGTGGTGGCTTCCTACAGGTGGTGGCATGGAGTGATACCGACTTGCATGATTGGAAATTTGTGGCTTTCACACTGGTAGTGGCCACTATTTAGATGTAAACTATTTAGATGTAAACAAATATTTCAATATTAATAAGAAATATGAAGATGAATATAATCAATCAATGGTGGTTTTTACCCTTTGGGTCTCCCCCTTATATTTTGTGTCTCTATTTGTGATGATCACGCATTGAAGTGTTGTGAAAATTTTCTCTTATAGTTTTTTGAGGTTTAGATACTCATATGTTTTACATGTTAATATGAAATGTTAATGTGTTTCTAGATAATTAATGCATGATTAAGTAATTTTATAAAGAAAAGGTAAAAATTGGAAAAAATTGGTCATAAGGCACAATACTGATTCACCATCCCCTCTCAGTATTGTTCAAGGTTTCCTAAAAGTGGTATCAGAGTAGGAATATTGGTTATAGAATAATCATTGTAGAGTAGATATGAGGAGTGTTAGTGAAAAAAATGATTTTTTTTCCAGAATGAATCCTTTAGGAGTTTCTGTCCTCACTACTTCAAATTTCAAGGTATGGCATGAAAAGGTGAAATCTTGATTATTAGCTTGTGGATCTAACATTTGGAAGTTGGCATGTAAAGGATGTGGCAAGGATCCACTTTTATCTAATGTATTTTAGCAGGATTCTCAAGCGAGATGCATTCGTTATGATAGTATCCATAATGTAGACTTGGAGAAAATAAGCGATCTAAAATCTTCCAAGGAGATGTGGGATAGATTGGAGATCTTGTATAAGTGATATAGAATCTACCAATGATATGTGGGATAGACTGGAGATCATATTTGGAGGTGATAGCAACAACAATGGAGGCATTGAGAAGAAGAAAACGAAGAAAGGCCCTCAGAAGCAAGAATATAAGTCATAAGAGTCTCATCCTCATAGTGAAAATGGTTCATCCAGTGATGTGAAGAAATTAGAAAATCAATAACCAAAGGTATTATAGTAGAATGGATCCAATGGTATAAATATTAATGAGTTGATTTCAAGTTATACTTTGGATGGTTCCGATTCTAGTATTGCTGAGTTTCCTAGTGAAGATGAGTATAATATTAAGCTTCTTAGAGCTAAGTATGAGTCTGCCATGGGTGTAGTAGATAAATTACCTATTGAGGTTAGTACACTGACAACTGCATGTAGAGATCAAGAAAAGTTATTGCAGATTTTTGATGAAAAAAAATGAGCTAAAGGAGGATATTATCAGTTACATGACCCAGTTGGCAGAATAAAAAAGAGTTGAACATGTTATGAGCAACCAACAAAAAAAGTTAAAGGGATGAGTTGAACAACTTGAAGGTTCATTTATCACGTTGAGGAAGAAACTGGAAGAAAAATACAAGCAAATGAAGCAAGAGAAGAGTATGAAGGCCTTGGAAAATTTGATTAATAACCAAAGATGCCCATTGAATATATATGGTCTTGTTTATCAAAACATAGAGTCCAACTCACATGCAAGCAAGAACAACAATGCAAAACCAAAAAGGCCTATAACGAACAATAGCAACAACAACAGTGGTAATTAAGGAAACACACAACAAATCTAGTAGTAGCAGAGAAGAAAACCTCAAGGAGCACCTACATTTAGAAAATCTTTAGCTCCAAGAGAGGATTGTGGCAGATCTGTCAAATTTCAAAGGAATAAAAACTTCTTTGTTCCTTTGATAGACGAGGTAGAGTGTTACAACTACCAAAATTTTGGACATGTTACAGCCAACTTCAAGAGAAGAGTGTACAGATCTAGTCAACAGATCTTGCAACAATATGAGCAACCAATGAGATCAACCATCAAGTATATTTGTTCTCTTAATGACTATTTTTACTCATGGAACCTATTTGGCCACAAGGAAATTTATTACAGATCTAGCCCATGGAGGAGAGACACATTTTAGACGAGGCATAGATATAGCATGAAAAAGAGAATATTTAATCCTCTTGCATCTTATATCGGCCATGTGGAGTTTTATACATGTAACAAATTCAGTCACATGGCAAGAGATTGCATGATGCCTAGTTCTTCAAGGCATATATGGAAAAAGCAACAAAAAATCCAGAGGAGACCTAGCATAAATTTAGATAAGAATGAAAATAATAAATCCAGGACCGCGTGGAGGAAGAAAGAGCAGTATCCTGTGAAGTAGAGAGATCAACCCCATATACAATCCATGGTTATCCGATGCAAATTTTTGAAAGATTGCATAAGTATATGAGAGGGAGTGTAGCAGTATGGAAACATGGTATGTGTACGAGTTGTCGCATCAATATCTTGATGTGTTCATGAATCTCATTGTATATTCAGGTCCACATGATCAACCTGCCTATTGGAGGTATAATGAGCTCAGGGGGAGCTATGCATGGTTTGAGGTTGCTTGGTTTACTTGTCATTTTATTTATTGCTTTCACTCATTCATTTGTAGCAACTTCAAATATGTTTTCATTAGTGAAAGAGTACATTTTTCAGCCATATATATGTTCTTGGTTCTCATTGAAAATTGGTTGAAAATTCCATGTACAACCATGCATAGAGGAAGGAAATACTTTCAACCGTATGTTTCTACATGTTCTCAATGACATTATGGTTGAAATGGTACATGTACATGAATTTTATTTGGCACATTAATTCAAAAACACTTGATGATGACATGCATTGAGCGGATACATTATTTTTCCCATGAAAGAACTTTCATGAGCATGATGTAACAACCATATGTTTCACATTGTATATCATGAGTCTTGGCATACATTATTTTCAGCCATGTAATATCAATACGAACCTTGTAATATGTTTATTTTATCATTTAGTTATTGGATTATGGGTCTTAGAGTCAAGATAGAGAGTCATGGGTTATGTCAAGCATGTGTTGAAGTGAGTCATGTTAAGTATTGAGAGCTGTTACAACCTTTTTTGGGTTGATAGATGTCACGTGCTTCAACCATGGGTGAGCTTAGAGTCATTATTGTAGCCATGCACTATCATGTCTTTCTTATGGGTCATTGGTTGAGTCATATGAGTGATGTTCATGCATGAGAGAGGAGTTATGTTTCAACCTTATATAGGCTATTTGGAGGCTTTGTATAACCGTGATAGATCATTCATATTTCCATGTATTAGGCCTATGAAACCCTATAATCATTGCATATCATTTGGTCTATAATGAGAAGTCTCTTGTATGTGACAAGGAGGAATTAGTAGTAGCATATAACATGTACAACAACATGGAGAATATTGTTGCAACCCCATTACATGTTCAAGGGGAATTTGTTTAGCCTAGATGCAGAAGGAAGCACATGGTAATGACATAGAGGCATGGTGTTACTATTGACATAGAGACATAGTTTGTTGGCATGGTGTTGGTAGTTAGCATGAAGTGCTCATCAATTTTTTCTTTTCATATTAATTGGTATCAACTATATTTAATGATGGTTTAGCATGGTGTTGGATAGTACAACCATGTATCTTCTTTCCACATATTTTTCCAACAAGTGGCATCTTATTTCTAATGTTTATCTTGCATATGTTGGCAATTTATTTTGTTTCATCATCAAAAAAGTGGTATTAAATAAGTGGTATCATTTGTATCAATCATATGTGTTATTGCAACCATTTTTGTATGGAAAATGAGTGGTATCAATCTATGAACATGGTCATTCATGCAAGAGGAGAGTTTTCAACAACTTAGGGGGAGTGTGTTCTTGATGGCATTGTGTCTTGGTATTTCTATACATTGTTCTTTCCATGTATTTCCCTTTTCCATTGATGTCAAATGGGGATAAAGTGTCGACCTTAGCTTCAATTTTCAAGTTCAAGAGGGAGGCTCAAGTTGAAATCAATGTCAAAGGGGGAGCTTGTTGGAATTGTAGTGTTTCCATTGATGTCAACATATGTATGAGTCCTATGCCTTGTTACATGTCAACATATGTATAATTATGAAGCTGAACTACAAAAAGTAGTTTGTCATCTTGTCTAGAGCCTACACCTGAATCTGAGTTGCAAATGGAGTTGAAGAAGGAACTTACATGAGAACACACATGTGACTTGTTGAGGAAGATTTACTGATGTGTATAGAGGTTGCTGATGTGTTATTGAGACTTTTCATGACTTGGAAAAGTTCTACAGGTGTTGAATAAGGTGTGCCAAAAGTTGGAAGCAATTTGACTGAGGTTTGACTAGGTTTTGGGCTGAAAACTTGGGTAACTCGGGTCACAATGGAAAAACCTGCATTATAGCTTGGGTCAAAATTGAGAAACATGCATTATAACTTATTTCTCGAATGGAGAACCTACATTACTTCTTCTGATTGGAAATTACTGCATTCTAAACGCACTCTAGTGAATTCCAAGGACTTTATTCAAGGTATTTGCACATTGTATTTGGTGGATAGAGTCGAATTGGTTTAGTATTCATTATAGAAGAGGATGAAGTCAAAAATTACGAGGCTTAGTGATTCGTGTTGATTGCATATTCCATCATTGATAAAAAGGGGTTGGATTGAGAGAGAATATGAGCTACAATTTTGCAGAGTTAGAGTGGAGACTAGAGCTCAAATTTGGAGCACATGTTAGATGGAGATGTAGAAGAGATATATGTCTTTATGCTTGTGTTGTAGATTTTTTTTCTATCAATTTCTGCTAATATGTAGAGGAGATTTATTGCTATAACTGTTGCAATTGTAGATCAAAGATCATATTGCTGATATGTTTGTGTTGTAGGGGTTCTATTGGAGAGTACATTGTTGTAGCCTTGTTGTGTGTTTTTTGTATGGCTACTAGAGTTTGGTTAGTTATGAATGAGTATGAAGACCATTTTTATTATTATATGATGTCACATGGTTTGATTTTGATGAGAAAATTGGTGTGTGAACTGATGTATTGATTGGGCTTGTGTTGTAGATATTGGGTAGGAGAAAATGTATTAAGAGTTGATTTATGAGCAGATTGATATTGTGAGTCTAGTATGAAAATGGAATAAATGAGGCTCACAAGTATTTTATTGTAGAGATCATGGATCCAATATGAAACATTATGTAACAAGGTACATAAGAAGAGATTGAAGGTTGGGGCCTTCAGTGTGGAAAGTGGTGGCTTGCCTATTCAACGTGTAACAACATCCTTTAGGTAATGGCCTGAGAAATTCAGAGTGGTGGCTTCCATACAATGGTGGTTGGGCGAGACTTATTGGAAGTGGTGGCTTCCAACATGTGGTGGCCTGCAAAGTCGAGGGAGTGGTGGCTTCCTACAGGTGGTGGCTTGCAAATTTCATATAGGTAGTGACCTGGAGTGAGTAGTGACTTGCATGATTAACAAGTTGTCACTTTCCCACTGGTGGCGGCCAGTGATCACATGTAAACAAATATTTGCATATTAATAATAAAGACGAAGACAAAGACTATCAACCGAAGGTGGTTTTTACCCTTTGGGTTTCCACCTTATATCTTGTGTCGCTATGTGTGATGATTGCACATTGATTCTCTTATGGTTGTTTGAGGTTTAGCTTCTCATATGTTTTACACGTTAGTATGACCTGCTAATGTGTTGTTGGATAATTAATGCATGATTCAATAATTGTCTAAAGAAAAGGTAAAAATTGAGAAATGGTCATAAGTCACAATAATGATTCACCCCCCACTCTCAGTATTGTTCAAGGTTTCCAACGCTTAGAATCGTCCTAGTGCTCTTTTTTCTTCAATGCACTTGATATCCCTTTCTTTTGGCCTATGTTCTAGAGGTACTGTGCTTGTATACAAGCCTAATCCATCAATCTGGGCTTGAAAAATATCACTTGCTTCCTCAAGTGGATTTTTAGACCTACAAATACTTGAGGAGTACATCTAGGTTCTTTTGGGAGATAGCCAACATTATGGCCATGTTTCTAATTTTTTTGGTGTACTCCTATAAAATATACTCCTGATTCTACCTGAATTAGTGCCACTAGATACAATGATCCTATATATATTTTATAGGGTAAAATTATGAATTTATGAGTGTTCTAAAATCCTCACACTTAGTCACAGGAGGATTTCCCTCCAATATCAAGGTATCCATGTGAATTTCCCACCTGGTCAGGGCACGACCATCTAATTTAACCCACAAAGATGAAATATTGTATTCTTCCTCTATATATTGATGAACACTGAAATAAACTACTAATTGCTACATCCAATGATTTAGCTTCATATTTTTGATCTCATGACCTTGTTATGGATTGATATTGACCTTTGATTCCATTTTGAATTGAATTGGGTTTATCTTTTTTCGGGTCCTTCCATTGGCTCGCACTATGTTTCTTCCAGATCCCTTTATCTCCCCTTTGATTGGATGTCTACATTAGAACCCACATATTCTTTGAATAACCTGAGATTATTAGTTAGGGATGCCATGAGGATATTCATGTTAAAGTTTATATATGCAACTTGTGCTTCCAACTACGGAAACCTCTCCTCTATAGGATCACAAGGGTTGTTCACAGATTCCTCGACCATAATTGGGGTTTTATGAATTTTGGCTTAGATGATCTAAATCCCCTGCAAATATCCATAGTACATCCAAATAAAAATTCTGTAATACTAATATGATCTATAAATTGACGTGGATATTCCACTGGACAATTCCTTACAATAGATATGATAAATTATACTTAAAAATCCAAAATCTACACTATGAGGGTTTATTTCTCTTTAGATTTATGGATCTCTAAATTACTATGCAAATTATAATTATGAAGAAAATATAGAATAACAAAATAAAAACTCACAAACCACGATTGAAACAAGATATATCTTGGGGGGATAAAACCAAGGTGGGAGGTGAGGTTATTTGCTCTCTTTCTCTAAATAGAAAATGGTTACGAGTACAATGAAGTACCTATGGTCTATGAGATACTATAGTACATACATCCTCTTTGTGTGCTCTCTCCCTATCCTTCTTGGCTACGTTTCTCATAAATGGAACACAATGCACTTGAAAAGAATGGAACCTCTCTTCCTCCTAGTGGCCCGATTATAACATAGACCGATAGCATACTAGTGGTTAGGTTTGTCTCCTTCAAATCTTAACTAGAGTTACATTATGGACTCTTCTAAATTCCTCTTCATCATGATAACTTGGATATCCCATTTTCTATGAGTAATGGGGGTTGATGTGGCATCCTCTCGAATTGTGGTGGTAAAAACAGGAAGGTCAACTTTCGAGTGGCGTAACTTTTGCACATGGAATCTGATTGAGGTGATTCTTATGCTGTTGGAAAGGTATATGCGTGTATAATAGGAAGAAAAAGTACTACATTAAAGTGAAAAAATTTTACCCTCAGAAAACTTTATTTGATGCCTTACAATTCTCCCAGAAGGTTTCAAACCCCAATATGCCAAACTGGGTCCCATCGTTAAAAATTGTCATGTGAGCTAATTCCTCCAATTTCTTTACTCTGAAAGAATCAATATGGATGAGACAAAATATAATGCTCCAATATGGATCATTAAAGGAGGTACACTCACTATAAGGAATTTACTTGCCCCTTGATGAAGTTAATGTTGTGGGAAGTATTGGTTTGGATAATATTATAGAGGTAGACAATCAAGAAATTGAAAAGGCCTCCACATTGTAAGAGGTTGTTTCTCGATATTGTGATCTAAATTTAAACAATGAAATTCTATCCTTTTGCCAACATGAACAACTATTTTAGTGATAGAGAAATTAAATGCTAATCTTCATGACTCTTGTGTTTTACATTTTTATTTAAATAAAATCTTGAGGGTAGTATTTTAAAAGACGATTCCATAACAATATTTAATGAGGAATCATTTTTTTAGGTTGTTATATATTTTATTGGTAAATTAACACTAGGAAAGAAAACATAGCAAGTGTATTCGAGTAAGAATCTTGAATAGATAAAAGAGGATGGAAAAGACATGATTTTTGAATTAAACTTGAGTCATTGAAGCAAATGGTTTTCTAGTAGAATTTAAAAGCTCACTGAGCAAACAAAATAAGGATGTTATTGTTTAAATTATATCATATATTCACTTTGAATATTACGAGAATAATCAATATACTACAATCTATAAAGAAGATCTTGTTGGAGATATCAAGTTATTTTCCAAATATAATTTTTTTATGCCCTCTTACACGGATTTATTTGATAATGTTCATCTACAATAAGATTCACCAACTTACCATATGATAAGACAACCTTTTGGGGATAGAACACAAAGTGACGAAGGAAAATAAGAATATTTCCCAATTTGGATTAATTTGAGATACATTGATAGTAATCATCCATTCGTGCACACAATTCTGATTTTTTTTACAATCAGAAATTCTTGAATATAAAGAATCAAATTTAGATCACTATAATCTTATTTTTTATTACTATTCTTTTTTTCTAGCCTAGGGTTGAAGCACCAATATATCATTCAATTATTCTTTACAACGTAAAACTACTAATATTTATTAATAGACACCAATGGCAGAAGAAATAGACCATGGAGTATGTTGAGAATTTTCAGATCTCGATGAAGGGAAAACAACAAAAAGACAACCCATTATCCTGCATAATAAATGTAGTAAGTTAATCTCAGAAAAATTGTCAACTAGATTTATTTCAAAACTGCAAGGTACTCTCCCTGATTAGGAATGTCACTTACCATTTCATTACTTTTCAATAGTCCCACTTTGCCAAAAATGATGTTGATGATATTACTAGAGATCTGTTGGAGTTGTGTTTTACTAAATGGCATTCTCAAACCAAAAAGTATCTAATGCTTTTTCTTTTGAGTTAATTTCATAAATGTTCTAATTATTTTGATTAAACATTACCCGATACCTCAACTACAAACACTTACACGATGTCATGATATCCTAATTGACAATGACGTAATCAAATGGTTACATTAGATCTATGTCTTCACATAACATTGGTAGAGCCATTGTAGTTTAGAGTAATAATATATTTTTTTCTTTTCATTTTTTATTTTAGAATAAGATGTTGACTTATTTCAGTTTCTTGAATTAAATGCATTAAAGGGTTTATTAGGTGTTTTGTTTCATAATACATTATTATTTCTAGCATTTGTACAATTACAATTAAAGGGTCTATCATTGAAAACACTGATATGATAATAGAAATATATCTCAATATATAAGGATTTACATGGGGTTCTATCTAAGGCTTAACAAAACACCACTTTCATTTACCTTTTATTCATTAAGTCTTGGATACCTTAGTAGGGAAAAAGTGTTTAGTGGACACAATCATAATCTAATTAGCCCTCAAGGACTAGATAGTTATTACTATTGCAAAAATTTGATATTAGGATACCTTAATAGGGAAGATGTGTTTAGTGGACAATAAAATCCAATTAGCCATAAAGACTAGATAGTTATCACTATTGAAAAAAATTGATATCATTATTATGGATAATCTAGGAAAAGAAAATGTTGTTGTGATGGAATAACTCCTATTTGTGAATAATATTTAATATCTAAATTATGTAATGAGAAATGTAATGAAGTAGACCAAGCATAAAAGTATACTTATGGTTGAGAGAAATGATAAAAATAGGGATGGATATTCAAACAAGAGATGCATGGAAAGACTTGAAGAGATAGCTATGGTGGTAGTTTGAACAAATTTGTCAAATATTTTATATTTATTAGGGTCACCATCATTCTATTATATATAGAGACCATAGTAACCATTTTATACAATAGATCAACACATAGTGAATATGTTTTTATAACATATTTTCCCCTTTTGGGAGTTTTTTTTGGTTGATTGAATATTATTTCCTGTGTCCCCTCATACATGAGTGTTAGAACCAACCAATAGTATAATAGCCAAGGATGAAAGAAATTGTAATAATGAGGCTACTCAATGAACGAGGTGCTATGTGAGGTTGAAGGGATTTGTGAATTGAAAGCTTAAGTTGGAAGAGTTTGATACATGGAGTTCCTCACCAGAGAGTTTGATACATATAGCTTAGCTTAGATTGTTGCATGGAGTTCCTCCCGAGAGTTTGATACATATAGCTTAGCTTAGATTTTTTCGTAAAAGCTGCGTGAAGATCTGTATACCATGGGCATGTGCAAAGGATTTTACTTTTTGAAAGAGTGCAAGAAAATTCGAGCTAAATATAGTGAAAATAAAGACATTCGTTATGATGCCGTTCTGGATGGGGAGTTCATGGTCATGAAGGTTACCCAGGAATTGGTTGGCACGAAGCAATTTAAGGGTGGCCACGAAAATGTTTTTTTTTTCAAGTAAATATCCTCGAAAATGGGAAATGTGCTATTTGTAATTTTATAAAAGTTATATTTTCTTATTTTAAAATGTCATAAAGGTAAACAAAATTTGAGTGATGGATGTTCTTCTAATGGTATTGTAAAAGAGAAAGTTGGTTTTGTAAATGGGAAAGTTGAGTATTGATATCAAATTCATTAAAAATTTGAAAGTAAAGTCCATGGGGGGTCAAAAAAATCATGGTCTTGTCATGTAATGGTGTTTTTGTAAAGTCATAATTGGTCTAGGTTGAACACAAATCAAAGTTAAGTTATGAGAGTCTTTTTAGGTTTATAAATTTTTTAGCTAATGGTTAATGTTTTGTTTGGAGAAAAATAGAGTATTATTTATTTGTAAAATTAAGTTTATTGTTGATCTAAAGAGTTGAATTCGAGAGTTTATATTGAAGTCAAGTTACATTCCGAGTCATGGAGAAGAAATTGATGTATTATATGATGAAGGGTGCATTTTTGGTTGTACCAAACACCCAAGGTCTATTGATGTAAAAAGTTGACGTCAAGTTGAGAGTATGTAGTCAAAAGGAAAGTTTAAGTCATGTCAAATTATGACATTGATGCGTTAATTAAGTTTTCCAAGTCAAAGTAATAGGTGTCTTGTTGGGTCTTGATCAACTCCAACAAGGAACTTTTTTTGTAAGCATGTAACTGCAGATGGATGAAGAATATTTCAAAATATATTGTTGGATGGAGGCGCCCCTCCTATAAGAAACTATTTATGTAGGTAAAATATAAGATTCATATGAAGAAAGACTAATGAAGAATGAAGAACAATGAAAAAATTAACTCCATGACAAAGTAGATGACAAAAGAAAGAAGAAGAAGAAAAATCCATGAATAAAGTAGACAAATGAAGGAAGATAAAGAAGCAAACTCCATGAAAGAAGAGGGAAAGATAGAAAGATGAAAGTAGAATGAAGAAAGAAGCTCATTTAGGATAATGATAGAGAGAATGGACCCCTAGACTTATGAAGTGGAATAAAGAAACAAAAGGCCAAAAGTTTGATGCAGTAGGAATGAAGCAGTAGAAGCAACTAGAAAAGAAGGCGAGAGAGGCAAAATAAGAAGGAAAAGGAAGATGAAGATATGATAAGAAGGAAATGAAGCAAGGTAAATAATGGCACCACGTGTTTAGATTGGGTGCAATGAATCCATGAAAAAAACATCCCTAAAAAGTTTAATGGTCCCTAATGTATTTGGTAAAAATGAAATGTTTGTATGATATGGAAATGAAATGGGTAGAAAGGCCTAAATGTATATGAGTCAATGTGATGCCCGATGAGGCGAGTATAGCCCCATTGATGAGGAAATGGTGTTGAATAACCACTTGTCATGAAGGAAGAAGTGGTGCTGCATAACCACTTGTGATTGTTGGCAGAGATGAAGGTTTGTGGTGACACGAAGAAGCCACTTGTTGTGATGTGGCAAGTAAAATCCACTTGACGTTTGTATAGTTATGGGTAATCCAAGAAATCCAAGGGTAAGGTTATCGGTTAGCCAGAAAACCCAAGTTGATGAATGATGATTAGAGTTGAATGCACATATACACATATATTGCTAAACCATGTATGGGAAAAAAGTATCCTAGGGAACCAACAAATATAGCGACTGATGACCCATGTATTCTAGTGGATGATAACTTTTTTATATGGAATTCAACAAACAATTTAGTTATGTTTTTGAAGGTACAATATGGAGGATGAAGGTAAATTAAGATGGAAGGAAAATGCCAAAGAAGAAGAATGTAGAAGATTGAAGATGAAGATGGGACTAGTTCAGAGGAAAATTGAGCATAGAGAATTCACAAGTACTCATTAAGGGGGAGTATGATGGATTAACTCCTACTTGTGAATAATAATTAATATCTAAATTATGTAATCAGAAATGTAATGAAGTAGACCAAGCATAAACGTATACGTATGGTTGAGATATTAAGAGGAATGAGTGAAAATAGGGATTGAGATTGAGTAAGAGATTCATGAAAATATTTGAGGAGATAGTTATGTTGGTGGTTTGGATAAAATTTTCAAATATAATGTATTTTTTATGGTCAGTATCATTGCGCTGAGAGACGCCCTACATCCCAGTATATAGATATGTGTAGATGTAATGTAAACTTTTGATACGTCAAAGTATAAGGAGATGTGTAGATGTAATATGAGAGATGTAATGTAAACTTTTGATATATTAGAGTGTAAGGAGATGTGTAGATGTAATGTGAGAAGTGTAATGTAAAATTTTGATAAGGAGATGTGTAGATGTAATGTAAACTTTTGATATGTCGGAGTATAAGGAGATGTGTAGATGTAATGTAAACATTTGAGGTGACGGAGTATAAGGTACATGTGTAGTGTAATGTGATAAATGTAATGTAAGCAAATATTTTAAATGTACTGTGGGTATATTTTTATTTATTTACTGGGGGTATGGTAAATAAATAAAATCTCTTTGGTGTGGTAAATTATTTAGGAGTATGGTAAATAAATAATGTAATGGTAGTAAACATTTCAAATGTAGGGTAAAATAATTAAGGGTATGGTAAAAAAAAAATGTAAATAAGTAATGTAGGGGGGTATATTTTTATTTATTTATGGTAAATAAATAAAACTACTTTTTTTTTTTTTTAAATTTACTCCATAAACCGCTTTATAGAAAACTTAAAAAAAAGTTTTATTTAGGTGAACCCATGTGAAAAATACCATTTTAATACCATGGGATAAATTCCGTGGGCCAAATACCATATTTATAAAAGAGGTATGGTAAATAAATAAAATATAAATAAACCATCGATATGGTAAATAAATAAAACCTCTTTTCATATTTACTCCATAATCCTATTTATATTTAGGAACACTAAAATAAGAGATTTTATTTAGGTCTGTGAGACAAATACCATGGGCCAAATTATTATTAATACCATGCAAAAAGAACATTATTAACCCTAATATCAATATTAAAATATTATTATTATTATTATTATTATTATTATTAATTATAATATTAATATTAATATTATTAGATTTCGGGAGTTGTTTGAAAGTGGAAAATAATATTTGTGGAAAGGATTTGAGTGTCAACGAATTGCAATTGAATTGGGAAATAATATTTGTGGGAAAGATTACAATGCCAACAAAACATATTTTTATATTTACTTCATAAACCTCTTTATATTTACAAAAACTCAAAAAAAAGTTTTATTTAGGTGAAGCCTATGGGCCAAATACCATGGGACACATTATTAATAATACCATGGGGTGAATACCATTGGCCAAATACCATATATATAAAAGAGGTATAAAAAGGTAAGGTAAATAAATAAAAATATATCAAATAGGAGTATAAATCAACATCTAATTATATTAGAATCCTATGGACCAAATTAATAATAATACCATGAAAAAAAGCCATTATTAACCCTAACATTAACATTAAAATATTACATTCCCCCGATCGGGGTGCTCAGTGATCGAGGTTGCCAACAACAACCACTCGACAGGTGGACGGCTTCCGTTAAGCCTGTATTCATTAACCATGATGAGGCAGTACTTACCGTGATCATGGTAGCATGCGGAAGATAGGCGATTAATGGCACATAGGGGAAGACAGCCTGTGCTTTCAGGCTGACAAGGGAATGTTTTGGTGAAGCCACGATATTTGAGTTGGCATTTTAGTTATGACATGCATTGTTCAACTGGAGTGGCAACCCTGAGGAGGCGCAGGAGGATGACGATAGCCATACCCTGCATCAGACGAGCTGCTTTGTTGGGGTATGTATTCATTAATCTTCTGTTCATGCTCGTTGATATATTATGGGCTATGTATTGCTCTGGGATAGTTTTGTTCACTTGGTTTAAACCAGGAGATTACGGGTTTGTCTTTCCCCTGTTAAGCCCTGTAGACCCTTGTTTCTGCGACCCTTGTCACCTTCACTATAATTCTTTTGTTTTGGTTACGGTTCTATCCAGGGCTTCCCATGTTCGAAATTCTGGAGTTGGGTGGGTTGAAATTACCAGTTCTATTTTTTATGGGAGCTGTTGGGTTTGTTGGGTTATTCAATCCATAGTTTATTCCAGAGTTGGGTGGGTTGAAATTACAAGTTCTATTCTCGCGATGTATGCTATCACCTGTGTTTTCTAGAAGTTGTGTAAGAGGAAAGTATACCCGAGGTAACCACAAACCAACCTTTTAGATGCAGAATCTAGCCAATCTGCATCCAGAGAGGGCTCTCTCTTTATAATTTATCTTTGTTCTTAGAAGGTTTTAGGCTAGTTATAGATCCAAGAGTTTGTTTGAAAAATGGTGGAATCCACAAACTAAGGGAAAGGTTGAAAGTTTTCAGTCCATTGGGCTATGGAGTCAAAGGATGGCTTTACTGGATTTCTATTCTACACACAAGATGGCTTTACAGGGCAAGATAGCTAGACAGAGAACAATCCTTAAAATTTAAAGTGGATGGGATGATTTTGAAGGGATGAAAGGCAGCTAAGAATCTTTCACCATGTTCAAAAGAGAGAAATGAGATGACTACAAACAAAGAGCAATGAAGAATTCTTTATTATAGTAATCAACAATGTTTAAATTAGCAAAGCAAGAGCATTTAAGAATTCATGCTTATAACCAATTTAGAGGAAAACATTAAGAACAATCACATCTGAAATCAGAGTACAATTAAGTAAATTCTGATTCAATCCTTTATGTAAATTATTCAGAAATTGACATAATGATATTATAAACTGATATAAAACTTAAGACATAGGGTAGAAAGACTTATTGAACTGCAGTCTGACACATGAATCCTGCAAAAAGTCCTGAGCTTCAAATTGTCATCCAGTAAGCCACAAATAAATTTCTCCAAAATGCTTTTATTCCAAAAACTTCAATGTCACAGCAAAGTAATAGAATCCACCCTCAATACTTCCTTTGAGGGTTTATTTATACAAGAAAAACTTGAAAAAATCTCACACTAACCTAGCCAATAATCTAGGGTGACTAAGGAGTAATTTACAAATAAACAGGAGACAAATGGTCTCGTGGATAGAATAATAGGTAACAGCTGATGTGTTGTTTCCTCATTTTGCTGATGTGCTGGAGGTAAATGCTGAGATAGGGCTCGGTGCTGTCACTTGGAGTAAATTCTTTGCTTGTTTGATACTCTTTGTCTTTACGGATACTCTTTAACCTGTTCAACTGATACTCTGTCATCTGTGCTCATTTTTATCTTTCACATAATAGTAAAAAGATAAAATTCTCATCCTGAAGATAATTTTCATAGAATTTCCAATAGGTCTTTCCACCATTGATCGTCTGGTATTATAGTCCTCTTAAGTTTTCTCAATGTCTCATCAGCCTCTGTGAGTTTGTAAAAAGTGGGCTCATCAGGAAACAAATACTTTATTTCATGTTCAAGATGAAATAAATTCTTCAATCTGTCATATAGATTTTTCCCTGTTGGCAACGTTGCTTCTGGTAGACTGATAGAACTAGTAGTTTTATTTTGAGCATGGCTCTCTATTTTCTTGACATAGGTTTCTAGTTCCATTATTTGGTCCTCTGTGAGCATGGGACTGGGTAACCCATTGTCCAATAAAACTTGAAATTTTTCTCTGAAAGCATCAATATCAGCTAAAATCTCTGAACATTTCCTTTCTAAATTCTGCATAAAAGTTCTCTTGATGAAAACTCTTTTTATTATCAAAATAGTGCCGGTTCTGTCTTCAATTCCTAATTTGGCAAGCTGTTGCTTTGTTCGGGTGTTCAAAAATTGAATGAGTTGATTGGCCTACTCAGGTCTACCTCTTAGTTCATCTCTTGTTCTGTTTATTTCTTCCTGATCTATTTTAATCAAGTCATTTTGTTCAAAAATTGCTTGAATAGAGGGCCAAATACTTTTTATTAATTCAATTGTATTTCCCCAAAGAATTTGATTTATTTCCTTCAAAGGCTTTTCTAATGAAAGATCTTTCTCTAAAGCCTTAACTAATTTGTCCAATCTTTTGATTTCCCTGGTATTTTCAGCAACTGTCTTTTTAGATGTATCATACTTCTGCTCCAAATATTTTAATTGTAACTTAGTGGTTTGAAGTTCTGTGACTCTTAATTGTAGACTTTCCATTTGTTTTATTAACTCATCAGAACTCAAACCAGAAGTGTTTACCTGTTCTGGCTCTGTTTGTTGCTTTGCTGTTGTAGTACCTGTGGTTGTAGCCTGTTTGATAGCCTCTTTTTCCTGTAAAGCTTGCTCTAATTCCTTCTCTGTTTCACTTAGTCGCTCAGTCATATTTAGGAGCAACTCCATTACCTCTTCTTGTGAATTCCCCTTTAAAACTTCTTGGGTCTGAGGGTGCCTTGAGGCTGGCAATTTTAGCTGCTTTCTCAGTGCAGCTATGTCATCATCTTTCTTCTTTATTAATGCCTCAATACTTTTAATGTCTTTGGGGTTGTGACCCAAGCCGATGATTATGTCTTCTAGAGACTTTATTCTATTATCTTTGGCCTGAGAAGAGGCCTTCTCAATTTGCAATTGGGCACTTGTGTTATTTAAATAATCTTGCAGCGTTAGGGCTGCCATGGCCTTATTAGTCAGAGTGGAATACACCATTTCCCCAGTTTTTTTGTGCAGCTCTATCTGGTCTAAAGGATGAATATCCTTAGCCAGGACCTCAAAATTTGTTCTAATATAATCAGCTGCTGACATGGGTTTTGGCACCTTTGACTTGAAGTGGCTCATCATCATTTTACCTTGTGAAATGTCAAATGCTGACATTAACCTTTCCTGATTATGGGGAGCCATTTTCAGATATTGATCATATACCTTCATTCTTAATGGATCATTCTTTGCCTTTATATTAATGAAGGTTCTTTTTATATCCCCTGTATCTGTTTTTGGTGGTCTAAAAGAGGATACCTCAGTACTCAATTGCTTTTGTAAAGCTTTTCCTTTCTGTCCTGTGTTTGTTTCACTAACTGTGCCAGTTAGTTGACTGTCTTCCCTTCCATCATCAAATATTTCATCAATGATCTCTACATCTGGAATTGGATCTGGTTTCTGTTTTTTGGCTTGATGTACTCATGAGGATTCTTTAGGAGGAGTAATATCTGGAACTTGCCTTTTCTTTCCTATCTCCATATTGAATGGAGTTTGTAATTCTGAAACTTCAGGGTGTTTTACCTGAGTGGGAGAAACTTGGGCTTGTTCAGGTGCTTTGGAAGTTTGTGGTTTCTCTGCCATGACTAAAGTTTCAATGACCTGGATTTCAGGTTCCTTTCCTTTGCCTTTTGGTTCTGCTGCAACTGATGAACTGCTTTCCTGTAATGTCTGCTGTAGATTTGTTGCCGAAGAAGTGCCAATGTGGGGTACCTGCACTTGACCACAAGATTCTAGGTCATACTTCTTCTCGAGATATTTCATAATTTTGTTCATTTTGTCAGCCTCACTTTCTTCCTCAACAAGTGTTCCTTCAACCCATTCATCTTGATTGGCATATTGTTCTAGTTCAGGAATCTTGTGGTGTATATAAGGGGATGATTTGTTCTTTAATCTCTTTTCACAAATAAAACCAAATGGGTCATAAGGAACCCAACGAAAAGTTCTTTGGAACTTTCTTTGTAATATATTTTCTGCCTCTCGCTCGGCCTCCCTAGAGTTGCAGATGAAAGGACCTAATTGACTTTGATCCTTAGTTGGGCTTTCTTCTTCACACTACAAAAATGGATCACGTCTGAATTATTCATTTGCCTAAAATATTCCAAGGCAAAAATCCTCATGGGCACATATCTTGGCAACTTGAATGGATGTAATTCACATCCATAAATTCTGATGACTGTATGGTTTTGATATAAATACCAATCTCCAACTTTATAAGTCCTTGAAAGCTGCAAGGTCTTCTTTATTTCATTACTGAGCCTTGGGGGGGGAATTCCTGTCAACAAGGTTGTTGCAGGATATACAAACTGATCAATGAACTTAGTGTAGGAATAGGGAGAATCAGAGGAAGAATGAATTATGGGAGACCAAAATATGACTGACCTGGGGTTTCCCTTAGCATCAAGCTTTTTAACAGGGAAAGGGAACTTTTCTGATTGATAGAAGATAATGAGATGATAAATAACTGAGGAATATTTGAAAACTTTCTCATCATCTAGCCTCATGAACTGATCATGGATCTTATTGGCTATGAAAGAGGCAAAGTCATATTTAACTTCAGGAGGTTGCCCAGGAGTAAAGATAGATAGTAAAACCAGTGTTATTTCATCCACATATTCACTGGTATTGAATCCCAAGACAAAAGATATCATATTTATGATGAGCCTTCCCAATTTATTGAAATAATAAAAACCATAGGGAGGAGGCCCCTTAGGTTGATGTTCAGGCAACATGAAATTCTGGCACATGGATTTTAGCTTTTCTGGGGTTAATTGCATGGTCTTCTCAATCAATTCTTCCATATACAACGGTGCTAATTCTTGGTCCGGTTCAAAGTGTAGCATTGCATTGATAGCCTGGGGAGTAATGGGAAACAGAACACTCTGATCAGGAGCTATTACAGCCCTTTGAGTGGGATCATAGTTTGAATGGCAATAGTGGATGATTTCTGGGAAAAAAATGACTGAAGGGATGAGATACCTTGGGAGATTGGATTCCCACAATCCAATGACATCTTGCCCCTTCGAGTACTCGTCTCTGCAGCGACAATAACTCAGAAGGGGACTTTCATCAAAATGCAAGTCTTTAATCTGGAAATCTTTATCTACTAAAGGTAAATATTCTAACTCTCGGTGAGGGGCATTCAGTGGAGTTACATTCAAAGCTGTCGGGGCCTCCATTTTGGTTCTTGTGGATTCAAAACGGAGGTTTCTGGTTTTTCTTCCAGAAATGTCGTGATTTCAGTTTTAATGAGGGAAATTGGCACAATTGCAGGTTCGGGGGAACAATTGACAGTTTAAAAACTCAGGGAATGATCTTAGGAATATGATTTAAACACTAATTCGGCGAAAAACCAAGAAAACAGAGTTTTATTTGCAGTTCGGGGCAGAATAGGATAAATACCTGTTCTTGGAGGAAAGCTAGTTTTTTACAGGTACCAGGTGGTAGCAGAAGGATACTTGAACACAGGCCTGGCGAAAATCTGGAGCGAAATCGATTTGAACAGTGGATTTCAGTGGAAATTTGAAATTCGTAGCGAAAAGCACAGTAGCGTTCAAACGATGAAAATGACATAAAAACACGCAATTTTGTTTTATTCCCAAAGTCAAAAGAGGGGTTTTAGTTTTTCGAGGAGTGACGTCACATTGGTACGGGCTGACGTGGGGCAGGAGGGCCGGGCGGTAAGCAGTTTAGTCCCCGCACCGCTTATTGGCAAAGGTGGTATTGATCGCGGGGGGAGCGATTCCATTGGATCGTTGCCACGTGGACGGAGGACTAGTCAAATACCACCAATCCCCCGCGCACTAAAGCTCTGATATTGGATGGCTAGCGGAATTGACGTGGAGCGTCGATCTGTGGAGGGGTGATCCAACGGTGGAAAGTACTGGGAAATGGTGGGGCGTTATCATGCGGGCCCGACATATTTAACGTTTAATTAATCATCCCGGGTGGTACATGATTGGCGGAAGAAAGGTTATTAATTAGTTCAGATAACTAATTAATCCCGTAATTATAATGAAAAAGGGGTCGCGGCGGGGTTTTAATTGTGTTTGAAACGTCGGGTGGAATGCCAGGTGGATGGGCCACGGTGGCATAGGGGCTTTTCCAAAGTTTTGGTTTAGAAAATAAAACTTCGGGTTTTGTTTATATTTTGGTATTAAACATATAAATCATATGTTTAAAGTTTTTCGTATATATGTTTTTTATTTTATTATATGATAAAAATAACCAATATAGTTAACTTATCATAAGGGCGGGACTATTGTATAACGATATATTTAACCAAAGGGCTTGTATAGTGGGTTTTTAATGAATATTTGGGAAGTAAATACTTTGGTTAAAACATAATAGAGGGTTTTTTGGGATATGTATGTAAAAGGAGTTATATACTTAGGACAAGGCATTTTCACTAGGGATTTAGTAAATAGAGTTAGATGTAAATATGACAAAGGGACAATGGAACTCAAAACACTTTGCTCATCTAAGAAAGTGATATTTTCTGAAGTAAAATTGCAATATCTCATCTTCAACACTTAAACTTAGAATAGTAAGCTATTTTGAGGGATTTTTATGGAATTTTGCATAATTTTTCTAAGCAAAATGAGATTTTACTTAGGAAAAGGTTAAAGATGAATGATTATAATGATGAATTATCTCAAGCACTTAGGTCTTTTTGATCATTAGGCCGAGGGTCCGGTCCCTCCAAAAGTCAAGGAAATGCCTTGAGCCCTTTCGATCTCCAAGTACCCTAGTACTTTGGGGGAAATTAGTAAAACTTTAAGGGGAAAGTGATGAGGGAAGTTAATGATTTTGACTTTGCTTGCTGTGATTTTCCAGTGTATTTCCTGCTTCAATATTTGTGATGAAAGTAAAGGATCAAAAACATGTAGCAGCATCATTCATCAGATAAACTTTGTAACACCATCTACCTACCCTATCTACTACTACCATTTTCTCTTCTTTATTAGGGTGCATTTAGACTTGCAAACCCTTATCAATCTTTTCTCTTTACATGATAAATCTATCTATTTCTACCCTTATTACATCCAAGGACTCAGATTAAACTGTTGAACACCTTTTAATAACTCTACCTATCTACTTATCTGCCAAGATTAAACTGTTTGGTCAGATATTTATTCTCTATTCTATAACATGAAATTGAAATATGAATAAGTCAAGTTTAAACAGTTTGACTATTCATGAATTGTGGCAAAAGTTTGATAAGCTGCACACAATTGCTTTATTACAAAATGAAATAGTAGTGGCATTTCGATTTGCACACTTTCCTTGGTATATTTTTTGCTTGGGGTTCATTTCTTTCACTTTTTTGACCATTTTATTTTTCTTACCCTTTGATTTTTCTTTTAGGGTATACCCTCTTTACATTTTTAAATTTTTTGATTTTTTGGTTTCTTCAAGAATATGGAACACCTTTGCTTAAGAAAGAAGGTTTGAACATATTTCATAGTTCAATCAAGACAATCATGAAATATGACACCTATTGGTATAGGAGTCTAACACTGGCTCCACTTGGGGATGGCTTTTCCTTGTGAAAAGTCAAGAACAGCAGGTCAGATGCCTAAACATGTCTTCAAACTGAATTATGTAATCTCCTTCTCCTGGTAGCTTTTATTTTACATATGATAGTGAAACTTTTGAAGCTTAGGGCCTTCACTTTGGGCTTCAACTTCAAGAAGTCACCATCCAATCCACACTGCATTAAAAAAAAGGATATATTATGTACAAGTTAGAAAAATCAAAACATTCTAGTAAATGGGATCAAAATAATGCTTGAGCATTCGACCATTGACTGGTCCTTCTTCAACTTCTGAATTGTCCATATCTTTCAAAAAGTATGTATTGTTTCCCTGCAAGGCATGAATAATGTAAGGCCCTTTCCACAAGAAATCAAATTTTCCATGTTTCCCTTTTTCTTCTCTTCTAGAATCCCATCTTAGGACTTTATCACCTAGTTGAAAATCTTCTGCTTTAGTCCTTTTATCAAACATTTTCTTTAGCTTTTCCTGCAAGACTTGTGATCTTTGGTATACCTCTTCCCTGGTTTGTTGCAGGTGGATTGTTTGATTAATTTTTCTTTGAATGTCATTTGGCTCCACTTGAGCCTCCTGAAGTAATTTCATAACAGGAATTCCTAAAGATGATGGGAATCTTGCTTCAAGGCCATAAACTAACTCATATGGACTAGTCCCAATTGATTTCTTAGTTGTAAGTCTGTCTGCCCATAATGCATTGGTCAGTTTCTTGTGCCAATTCTTTTTGTTTTCTTCCAATAACTTTTTGATGATATTGATAAGGCTTTTATTGGAGGATTCTGCTAGTCCATTACCCTGAGGGTAATAAGTTGTTGAATGGCCTAAAGTAATATGATATTTACTACAGAAACTAATCATTTTCTTTGACTTAAATGCAGCAGCATTATCTGTTATAATCTTTTCTGGACAGCCAAATCTTGAAAGTATGTTGGTTTCTAAAAACCCTATAATCACAGAATCATTGGACTGTCTGCATGGGATAGCTTCAATCCATTTAGTGAAGTAGTCTGTGTCAGTTAAAATCCATCTGTGTTGTCCTGAAGAAGGGGGATGAATTTCTCCAATAAAATCTAATCCCCATTGTTGAAAAGGTCTTTATGTGGAAATTGGTTTTAAAGGCAAAGGTAACAACTTTCTTTTACCCTCAAATATCTGACACTTGTGACAAGTTGTTACAAATTTCTTAACATCAGAAAATAAAGTTGGCCAGTAAAAACCAGCCCTTAAGATTTTGTCTACAGTTGATTTCCAGTAGAGATGTCCTCCACAATCCCCTGCATGAAATTCATTAAGAACTTTATCAGTTTCATCTTTTAATAGACAATTCAACAAGATTCCTTCATGATTTTTCCAAAATAGAGTGCTATCTAAAATACAATATTTCAAAGATGTCATTTTTAAAAATCTTCTTTTCGTTCTGGACAACCCTGGAGGAGCTTGCAGGTTTAATAAAACATGAATGATATCAATGTACCAGGGTGAATCTAAGAAAGCTTGACTGATCTGTGGAGTCGCCATCTCCTGATTGTCATCCAGTTCGTTAATGTCTAAGGCTTGGAAATTAGTTTCAGTCATGAGTTGTGCCAAACCTTGACCTTTTATGAGTTTTGTTGGTTTAATCTCAATATCATATTCTAAAATGGTAGCTATCCACTTTCCTCTTTTACCTTCAATGCCATCTTGAGTCAAAATATCTTTAACTACAGCATTAGGCACATAAGCTATCACATGAGAATATAATATGTAAACCCTGAAATATTTAATTGCTTTTACTAATGCAAAAGCCTGTTTTTCCATAATATTGTATTTCAGAGATGCATCCCTAAGTGCTTTACTAAAAAATGCTATTGGTTTTTCACACCCTTGGTCATCTTTTTGAAGTAAAACAACTGCAACTGTATGTTCAGAAGCAAATGAAAAAATAATGAAATCTCTGTCAAATTTGGGACTAGTAAGAACTGGTGTCCTTGTTAAAGCCATTTTAATTTCCTCAAATGATTGTTTGGCTTCTACAGTCCAGTCAATGCTTGAATCTTTCCTCAACATGTTAGTAAGCAATCTAAGTAATTCAGCTAAACTAGAAATAAATCTTCTCAAGAAATTAATTTTTCCTATGAATGTTTGCAACTCTTTTATGTTTCTAGGATGAGGTATCTGTAAAATTGCTTGTATTCTTTCTGGATCAATCCTAATGCCATCTTTAGAAATAATGTGCCCTAAGAGCTTTCCTTCTTCCAAACCAAATAATGACTTTTTGGGGTTTAAAGAAATCCCATATTTTCTGCATTTTATAAATACTTGCCTTAAATGATCTAAATGTTCTTGATCTGTTTTAGAAAAAACAGTTAAATCATCTAGATAAATAACCATAAAATCATGTATTTCTTTAGCAAAAGCAATATCCATTGCTCTTTGAAATGTAGCTCCTGCATTCTTGAGTCCAAATGGCATTTTGACATATTTAAACGTACCCCATGGTGTTGTAAATGCTGTTTTATCCTGATCATCAGGATGAACCAGAATCTGGTTGTACCCTGAAAATCCATCCAATAGAGATATCCTAGAAGATCCTACTACCCTCTGAAGAATATGATCCATTTTTGGTAAAGGATAGTTATCTTTTAAAAAAAATTTATTCAAATTTCTTAGATCAACACACAGTCTAATTTCTCCTGTCTTCTTCCTAGTTGGTACCAGGTTAGAAACCCATTCTGAGAATCTGATAGGAGCTATAATCCCTGCTTCAAACATTCTTTTGATTTCCTTTTCAATTGAGGGTAACAAAACAGGATTTATTCTTCTAAGCTTTTGTTTGAAAGGTTTCTGATCTGATTTCAAAGGTATAGTGTGTTGAATGATGGATGTATCATAAGATTTCAGATCTTCATAACTCCAGGCAAAAACATCCTGGAATTCTTTCAATAGTTCAACATATTTGACCTTTTGATCTAGTGGAAGAGATTTGGACAACTTAACCATTTTAGGATTTTCTGGGGTTCCTAAGTTGCATTCTTCCATATCAGCCTTAACAGGTTCCATTTTAGGTCTAAATGGAATATCATTTGAGTCAAACAGATCTTCCAAAGGAGTTAATCCTTTGGGCAAATGATTATCTTTCAAATTGATGATTTTTGTCTCATCTTCTATGATCTCATCAGATTCCATCTTTTTCAGATTCTGCATGTCTTTTTCTGTGAATGTGGTTGGGTGTAGTAAATGAATTGCATTTTCTCTTGAAATTTCTATTTTTTGTTCTTTTTCTTGATCAGATTCATCAATAGTTATGTCTTCATCTATATTACAGTTAGAAAACTCATTTTGAAGTGTCAAAAAATTATTGATTTGATTGTTATTAACAAATACTTTCCAATTCAAAAGATTGTCTGGTATAGCAGGCCTATGTCTAATCTCAGCTGAAAACTGATGATTAGGGTCAAAAGGTAACTTGCATGTGCTAGCAAACATGGCGAGGCTGTGAGCATGCAAATTTTGTTTCCTGGGAATCTTAGCAAGTTGAGCTTGTAGAAATGTGTTGAGAATCTCTACAACTGTCTCTCTGTATTGTTTCAGTCTCATGTCTTTTGTTGAACATTCTCCTTTAATCTGTTGAATGATTAGTTCGGAGTCTCCTATGATTGATACCCTAATAGCTCCTAACTTCTTAACATGTTTAAGCCCTAATAAAAGAGCTTCGTACTCTGCCATGTTGTTAGTGCATTTGAAATTCAACCTATAAGCATGACCCTCTGCATGATTATTCTCAACATTATGTAACCAAATCCCAGCTCTTGCCCCTAGTTTGTTTGCTGAGCCATCAAACTCTAAATGCCATAGAATTTCATGTTCATAATTTTCATCAATTGTTTTAAAGCGTTTCTTGACAGGAGCTAGTTGTTTAGTTTCTTCAGGTATTTCTTGATCATCTGGTGTTTCTTTGTTTTCAGAGATTTCTTCAATTTTAACAGTGGTTTTGTTTATGATTTCCAATTTTGGAGCTTCTATTTCAGTAGGGAGATCTAACTCAGCATTGTATAAAATAAAAGAATCCATATCAGAATGTACAGAGTAAACAGGGAAGTTTTCAGGCTTCTCATGGCTACTAACTAAGTACTTCATCAAGGTTTCTCTATATAATCTTTTAGGCTGACCAAATACTGAAATAGTTGCATATGACATATCTAGTTGAATAGACCCTCCAAGTTTAGCACCCCAAGATCTAGACAATAACATACCATATTTAGGTGGAATATCAGCCACTACTATGTCCATTAAGCCAGACTTAGCAGGGTATTGTACCAAAGTAACACACAAATCTTTAATCAAACCTAAACATTTTACCTGACTAGAATCAAATGAAAACAAATCTTTGTACGGTCTAGTAATATCTAGATTTAATCTTTCCATTACTGCTTTTGGCATCAAATTGTGAGATGCTCCAGAATCAAGCATTGCATTATGGAGTATCTTGTCATGAACATTCAAGCTTACATAAAATGGAGGAGTTCCTCCACTTTCTGGTTTTCCATTTACCTCGGGGCCAAAAAGAAGTTTGGGTTGATCATCAAGAATATTTACTGAATCATCCAATCCAGTAATGTTAATATTTAAGGACTTGGTAATTTGACTTCTATAGAGCTCATGTTTAGCCAATTCTGATAAAGGAACAGCTATCTTGAGTTTGCCTATTTCAGCCTCTAGATTGAAAGGTTTTTCCGTTTGAGTTTTAGTGTTTTGCACAGTTGGGTTTTCTCTGTTTTTTGGGTCTTCAATGTTTTTCTCTTTTTCATGAATGAAGTTTTGTTTTGAAGATGTTTCTGGACTAACCTCTACTGATTCTTGTACGTCTCCTATAGGAGGAAACGTATTAGACTGTTGTTTGTTGTTTGGTTGGTTGTCAGAGACATCTTCAATTATTGGATTTGAAGGGTTGGGAGTTATCCTAGACAAAATTTGTACAGGGGGAGTGTTTTGTACAGGGGGAGTGTTTTGTACAGGAGGGATGCTAGTTTTACCTTTGACATTTTGTTTTGCAGTTTTCTGTTTGCTATTCTCTGGCACATCAATCTGTCTACTTCTCAAGTTGTACTGTTTATGAACCTCATAAATCGCTGTGTCATAGCCTTCCTTAAAATCAAAAGTCTCACCTGAATGAGTTTGGAACGTTTCAAGGATATGATTTTCTTGATCATCCTAGGATAGGAAGACTTCTGGTTCATTTTTGTCATCAGTGACATTGTTTATTTCTACATCTTTTGTAGGTTCTTCAGAAGTTGAACCTTCAACAAAGTTTTCTTGGAAAGGTGGCCTAATGTTTTGGTCAGGGACATTCTTTCCAATATTTTGATTCAGATTCCTCCTAAAGTTTGGGTTTCTTGCAACATTTTGGTTATCACTAGAAGATTTTATTTCAATGGTCTCCACTCTGTCTCCTAATCTTTCCATACCTTTAATGATTGCATCCAGCTTCTTTTCAAAAGCTGAAGGTTCTTCATTCAGAGGCATTCTTCTTTCTGCTCTTGCTCTGGCTCGTTTTTCTATCAGATTTGCTTCTACACTCACCACTATGCTTTGCATTTCTTCTAATGTTTGGGGAGCTCTTTCCCTGAGGGAATAAGCTATATCAGAGTCAAAACCATCTGGAAATTTAACCAATACAGAGTCAGGTGGGGGTCTTAGGTTTTGAGGAACTGCATTATATGCTTCATTGAATCTAATGATGTAATCCTGTACTGTTTCATTAGGTCTTCTTCTTAATTTTTTGAATTCTGACAGGATCTGAAGAGGATCCTTCTTCTTCTCCCATCTGTTCAAAAATGCCCTATATAAAGCCGGTAAATCAGCAATACTATTTGGAGCAAGGGCCCTAAACCATGTCCTAACTTCTCCAGTAAGACTCTGAACGAAAATTCTCATTCGGACATTATCAGTGTCAATTTCATAGAACTCAAAGTAATCAGTCATCCTTTTGGTGTGTTGTTGTGCTGTGTAAGTACCTGATCCATCAAAAGGTGTGATCTTACTCTGGTAATCTTGGGGCAAAGCAGGAGGGTTGGCTGGTAGCTGTAAAGGGGCGTATCGATTGGCCATTGGAAGATAAAGTGGGGTAATAGGAGTTGATGGTCTGGCAGGAGGAGATGGAGGAGTAGAAGGGGTGACAGGTGTTTGAAAAGCTTGAGAAAAAGTGACTGAACTTGGAGATGCTTCAGTAATCACAGAGATGTTTGAACTTTCTTCAAAGGTTTGTTCAGATTGAATAGAGTTCTGTAATTGTCTGTCAAGATGATGTGAAACAAATCTATATTGCAAATCTTCAAAGAACAATGGATCTGGAACTAATCTGGATAATTCAGTTTCAGAAAAATTCACAAATAAAGATGTTTCAAATCGTGCATCAAAAGGAATTTCATCAATATATATAATTTTCACGGGACAGGATGCAGATCTAGAAAGTGGTCTAGAACTTCCTGAACTCTCTTGACTTCCTCTTTCAGAACTTTCTTGACTTCCTTGTCTTCTAAGAATCCTAGGAATTAGATTTGGATTTTCAAATATTGGTGGTGGATTAGGGTCAGGGTTTGACCTAGTATGTCGAATCCTTTCTGAAGCCAGTTTTCCTAGACTATGTGTTTTTAGATTTTTTGATTTTAATTGAAAGAATAAATACAACTTCTACAAATTCTTCAAGAAATAATGATGTGTGATTAAAATTTTCTCAAAGATCTGTTAAACTAGAGAATCTGATTGAAAATTTTGAAACTAAGGTTCAGTATATAAGCTAAATCAGAGATAGACTGAAGCAGCTTTTATTTACTTTTGCAATTGCAGAGCAAAAGAAATTTCAAAGGCTACCTGGCTGATCTTCAGACTCTGTCCATAGCTTATAAATCAAACAATAGTATCAATAAAATGATTCAGATCCCCAGTATGGTCACCACTATGTTATCACTCAGGTTTTCCTAGAAGTTGTGTAAGAGGAAAGTATACCCGAGGTAACCACAAACCAACCTTCAGATGCAGAATCTAGCCAATCTGCATCCAGAGAGGGCTCTCTCTTTATGATTTATCTTTGTTCTTAGAAAGTTTTAGGCTAGTTATAAATCCAAGAGTTTGTTTGAAAATGGTGGAATTCGCCAACTAAGGGCAAGGTTGAATATTTTCAGTCCATTGGGCTATGGAGTCAAAGGATGGATTTACTGGATTTCTATTCTACACACAAGATGGCTTTGCAGGGCAAGATAGCCAGACAGAGAACAATCCTTAAAATTTAAAGTGGATGGGATGATTTTGAAGGGATGAAAGGCAGCTAAGAATCTTTCACCATGTTCAAAAGAAAGAGATGAGATGACTACAAACAAAGAGCAATGAAGAATTCTTTATTATAGTAATCAACAATGTTTAAATTAGCAAAGCAAGAGCATTTAAGAATTCATGCTTATAACTAATTTAGAGGAAAACATTAAGAACAATCACATCTGAAATCAGAGTACAATTAAGTAAATTCTGATTCAATCATTTATGTAAATTATTCAGAAATGGACATAATGATATTATAAAGTGATATAAAACTTAAGACAAAGGGTAGAAAGACTTATTGAACTGCAGTCCAACACATGAATCCTGCAAAAAGTCCTGAGCTTCAAATCGTCATCCAGTAAGCCACGAATAAATTTCTCCAAAATTCTTTTATTCCAAAAATCTCAATGTTACAGCAAAGTAATAGAATCCACCCTCAATACTTCCTTTGAGGGTTTATTTATACAAGAAAAACTTGAAAAAATCTCACACTAACCTAGCCAATAATATAGGGTGAATAAGGAGTAATTTACAAATAAACAGGAGACAAATGGTCTCGTGGATAGAATAATAGGTAACTGCTGATGTGCTGTTTCCTCATTTTGCTGATGTGCTGGAGGTAAGTGCTGAAATAGGGCTCGGTGCTGTCCCTTGGAGTAATTTCTTTGCTTGTTTGATACTCTTTGTCTTTACGGATACTCTTTAACCTGTTCAACTGATACTCTTTAACCTGTACTCATTTTTATCTTTCACATAATAGTAAAAAGATAAAATTCTCATCCTGAAGATAGTTTTCATAGAATTTCCAAGAGGTCATTCCACCATTGATCTTCTAGTATTATAGTCCTTTTAAGTTTTCTCAATGTCTCATCGGCCTCTGCGAGTTTGTAAAAAGTTGGCTCATTAGGAAACAGATACTTTATTTCATGTTCAAGATGAAATAAATTCTTCAACCTGTCATAGAGATTTCTCCCTGTTGGCAACGTTTTTTCTGGCAAACTGGTAGAACTAGCAGTTGTATTTTTAGCATGGATCTCTATTTTCTTAACATAGGTTTCCAGGTCCATTATCTGATCTTCTGTGAGCATGGGACTGGGTAACCCACTGTCCAATAAAACTTGAAATTTTTCTCTGAAAGCATTAATATCATCCAAAATATCTGAACACTTTCTTTCTAAATTCTGCATGAAAGTTATTTTGATGAAAACTCTTTTTATCATCAAAATAGTGCCGGTCCTGTCTTCAATTCCTAGTGCTGCAAGCTGTTGTTTCGTTCTGGTGTTCAAAAATTGAATAAGTGGATTGGCCTGCTCAGGTCTACCTCTTAATTCATCTCTTGTTCTGTTTATTTCTTCCTGAGCTACTTTAATCAAGTCATTTTGTTCAAAAATTGCTTGAATAGAGGGCCAAATACTTTTTATTAACTCAATTATATTACCCCAAAGAATTTCATTTATTTCCTTCAAAGGATTTTCTAGTGAAAGATCTTTTTCTAAAGCCTTAACTAATTTGTCCAATCTTTTAATTTCCCTGGTATGATCAGCAACTGTCTTTTTAGAAGTGTCATATTTCTGCTCCAAATATACTAACTGTAACTTTGTGGTTTGAAGTTCTGTGACTCTTAATTGTAAACTTTCCATTTGTTTTATCAAATCATCAGAACTTAAACCAGAAGTGTTTACCTGTGCTGGCTCTTTTTGTTGCTTTGCTGTTGTAGTACCTGTGGTTGTAGCAGCTTCTGTGGTGGATGCCTGCATGATAGCTTCCTTTTCCTGTAAAGCTTGCTCCAATTCCTTCTCTGTTTCACTTAGTCGCTCAGTCATATTTAGGAGAAACTCCATTACCTCTTCTTGTGAATTCCCCTTTAAAACTTCTTGGGTCTGAGGGTGCCTTGAGGCTGGCAATTTTAGCTGCTTTCTCAGTGCAGCTATGTCATCATCTTTCTTCTTTATTAATGCCTCAATACTTTTAATGTCTTTGGGGTTGTGACCCAAGCCAATGATTATGTCTTCTAGAGGCTTTATTCTATTATCTTTGGCCTGAGAAGAGGCCTTCTCAATTTGCAATTGGGCACTTGTGTTATTTAAATAATCTTGTAGCGTTAGGGCTGCCATGGCCTTATTAGTCAGAGTGGAATACACCATTTCCCCAGTTTTTTTGTGCAGCTCTATCTGGTCTAAAGGATGAATATCCTTAGCCAGGACCTCAAAATTTGTTCTAATATAATCAGCTGCTGACATGGGTTTTGGCACCTTTGACTTGAAGTGGCTCATCATCATTTTACCTTGTGAAATGTCAAATGCTGACATTAACCTTTCCTGATTATGGGGAGCCATTTTCAGATATTGATCATATACCTTCATTCTTAATGGATCATTCTTTGCCTTTATATTAATGAAGGTTCTTTTTATATCCCCTGTATCTTTTTTTGGTGGTCTGAAAGAGGATACCTCAGTACTCAATTGCTTTTGTAAAGCTTTTCCTTTCTGTCCTGTGTTTGTTTCACTAACTGTGCCAGTTAGTTGACTGTCTTCCCTTCCATCATCAAATATTTCATCAATGATCTCTACATCTGGAATTGGATCTGGTTTCTGTTTTTTGGCTTGATGTACTCCTGAGGATTCTTAAGGAGGAGTAATATCTGGAACTTGCCTTTTCTTTCCTATCTCCATATTGGATGGAGTTTGTAATTCTGAAACTTCAGGGTGTTTTACCTGAGTGGGAGAAACTTGGGTTTGTTCAGGTGCTTTGGAAGTTTGTGGTTTCCCTGCCATGATTAAAGTTTTAATGACCTGGATTTCAGGTTCCTTTCCTTTTCCTTTTGGTTCTGCTGCAACTGATGAACTGCTTTCCTATAATGTCTGCTGTAGATTTGCTGCTGAAGAAGTGGCAATGTGGGGTACCTGCACTTGACCACAAGATTCTAGGTCATACTTCTTCTCGAGATCTTTCATAATTTTATTCATTTTGTCAGCTTCACTTTCTTCCTCAACAAGTGTTCCTTCAACCCATTCATCTTGATTGACATATTGTTCTAGTTCAGGAATCTTGTGGTGTATATAAGGGGATGATTTGTTCTTTAATCTCTTTTCACAAATAAAACCAAATGGGTCATAAGGAACCCAACGAAAAGTTCTTTGGAACTTGCTTTGTAATATATTTTCTGCCTCTCGCTCGGCCTCCCTAGAGTTGCAAATGAAAGGACCTAATTGACTTTTGATCCTTAGTTGGGCTTTCTTCTTCACACTACAAAAATGGATCACATCTGAATTGTTCATTTGCCTGAAATATTCCAAGGCAAAAATCCTCATGGGCACATATCTTGGCAACTTGAATGGATGTAATTCACATCCATAAATTCTGATGACTGTATGGTTTTGATATAAATACCAATCTCCAACTTTATAAGTCCTTGAAAGCTGCAAGGTCTTCTTTATTTCATTACTGAGCCTTGGGGGGGGAATTCCTGTCAACAAGGTCGTTGCAGGATATACAAACTGATCAATGAACTCAGTGTAGGAATAGGGAGAATCAGAGGAAGAATGAATTATGGGGGACCAAAATATGACTGACCTGGGGTTTCCCTTAGCATCAAGCTTTTTAACAGGGAAAGGGAACTTTTCTGATTGATAGAAGATAATGAGATGATAAATAACTGAGGAATATTTGAAAACTTTCTCATCATCTAGCCTCATGAACTGATCATGGATCTTATTGGCTATGAAAGAGGCAAAGTCATATTTAACTTCAGGAGGCTGCCCAGGAGTAAAGATAGATAGTAAAACCAATGTTATTTCATCCACATATTCACTGGTATTGAATCCCAAGACAAAAGATATCATATTTATGATGAGCCTTCCCAATTTATTGAAATAATAAAAACCATAGGGAGGAGGCCCCTTAGGTTGATGTTCAGGCAACATGAAATTCTGGCAACATGAAATTCTGGCACATGGATTTTAGCTTTTCTGGGGTTAATTGCCTAGTCTTCTCAATCAATTCTTCCATAGACAACGGTGCTAGTTCTTGGTCTGGTTCAAAGTGTAGCATTGCATTGATAGCCTGGGGAGTAATGGGAAACAGAACACTCTGATCAGGAGCTAGTACAGCCCTTTGAGTGGGATCATAGTTTGAATGGCAATAGTGGATGATTTCTGGGAAAAAAATGACTGAAGGGATGAGATACCTTGGGAGATTGGATTCCCACAACCCAATGAGATCTTGCCCCTTTGAGTATTCGTCTCTGTAGCGACAATAACTCAGAAGGGGACTTTCATCAAAATGCAAGTCTTTAATCTGGAAATCTTTATCTACTAAAGGTAAATATTCTAACTCTCGGTGAGGGGCATTCAGTGGAGTTACATTCAAAGCTGCCGGGGCCTCCATTTTGGTTCTTGTGGATTCAAAACGGAGGTTTCTGGTTTTTCTTCACAGGCCGGGCGTGATTTTGATCTTACTGAAGGAAATTGGCACAATTTGCAGGTTTGTGGAAAAATTGCGCTTAAACTCCCAGGGAATGATCTCGCTGATAAGTTTTAATCACTAATTCAAAGGAAAAATACAGCAGACTTTTTGCATAAGCGTTGAGAGATAACACTGTTTCCGAGGAAAGTCGGGCTTTTAACAACAAAGCGGCAGAGGATGCTTGAACACAGGTCTGGCGGAATTCTGGAGCGAAATCGAATTGAACAGTGGATTTCAGTGGAAATTTGAAATTCGTAGCGGAAAACGCAGTCGCGTTCAAATGATGAAAATGACATAAAAACACGCGAATTTGTTTTATTTCCAAAGTCAAAAAAGGGGTTTTTAGTTTTTCGAGGAGTGACGTCACTTTGGTACGGGCTGACGTGGGGCAGGGGGGCCGGGCGGTAAGCGGTTTAGTCCCCGCACCGCTTATTGGCAAAGGTGGTATTGATCGCGGGGGGAGCGATTCCATTGGATCGTTGCCACGTGGACGGAGGACTGGTCAAATACCACCAATCCCCCGCGCGTTAAAACTCTGACAAAGGATGGGTAGCGGAATTGACGTGGAGCGTCGATCTGCGGAGGGACGATCCAACGGTGGAAAGGGACGTGGAGTAAATGAAGGTTTAAGGTGCGGGCCCGTCGGGTTTTTGAAACAATTAATGTTTAATTTAATCACCCCGGGAGGCTTTTGATTGGTGAATGGAAGGTTATTAATTAGTTCAGATAACTAATTAATCCCATAATATAATGGAAAGAGGGGTCGCGGCGGGGTTTTAATTTGTGGTTGAAACGTCGGGCGGAATGCCAGGTGGATGGGCCACGGTGGCATAGGGGCTTTTTCCAAGGTTTTTGGTTTAAAAACAAAACTTCGGGTTTGATCCCTTTTTTGCGTTTAAACATGTATAATATGTCTAAAGCTTTTTTATATATTTTTATTATACGATAAATTAACCGATACAATTAATTTACCATAGGGGCGGGACTATAATATAAGAATATATTTAACCAAAGGGCGTATGAAGTGGGTTTTTAGTGAATATTTTGGGAAGTAAATACTTTGGTTAAAACATAATAGATGGGTTTTTTGGGATATGTATGTAAAAGGAGTTATATACTTAGGACAAGGCATTTTCTCTAGGGATTTAGTAAATAGAGTTAGATGTAAATATGACAAAGGGACAATGGAACTCAAAACACTTTGCTCATCTAAGAAAGTGATATTTTCTGAAGTAAATTGCAATATCTCATCTTCAACACTTAAACTTAGGATAGTAAGTTATTTTGAGGGATTTTTATGGAATTTTGCATAATTTTCCTAAGCAAAATAAGATTTTACTTAGGACAAGGTTAAAGATGAATAATTATAATGATGAATTATCTCAAGTACTTATGTCTTTTTGATCATTAGGCCGAGGGTCCGGTCCCTCCAAAAGTCAAGGAAATGCCTTGAGCCCCTTTGATCTCCAAATACCTTAGTACTTTGGGGGAAATTAGTAAAACTTTAAGGGAAAATGATGAGGGAAGTTAATGATTTTGACTTTGTTTGCTGTGATCTTCCAGTGTATTTCCTGCTTCAGTATTTGTGATGAAAGTAAAGGATCAAAAACTTTTAGCAAGATTACTATTCATCGTATAAAACTCGCAACAACATCTACCTACCCTACCTACTTTACCCTACCATTTTTTCTTCTTTATTAGGGTGCACTTAGACTGGCAAACCCTTATCAATCTTTTCTTACAAATACAAATCTATCTAATTCTACCCTTATTACATCCAAGGGCTCAGATTAAACTGTTGAGCACCTTTTATCAACTCTACCTATCTACTTATCTGCCAAGATTAAACTGTTTGGTCAGATACTTATTCTCTATTCTACAACATGAAAATGAAATATGAATAAGTCAAGTTTAAACAGTTTGACCCTTCATAAATTGTGGCAAAGTTTGACAAGTTGCACACAATTACTTATTTACAAAAAAATGAAATAATAGTGGCATTTGGATTTGCACACTTTCCTGGTCTATTTTTTGCTTGGGGTTCATTTCTTTCATTTTCTTGACCAATTTATTTTTCTTACCCTTTGATTTTTCTTTTAGGGTATACCCTCTTTACATTTTTTAAATTTTTTGATTTTTTGGTTTTTTATAGAATATGGAACACCTTTGCTCAAGAAAAAGGTTTGAACATATTCCATAGTTCAATTAAGACAATCATGAAATATGACACCTATTGGTATAGGAGTCTAACAGGAAGATTAAGAATGATCATTCTATTTCCAAAAACATATTATAATAAATATTATGAGTTATATTGAATGAGTTATGCCCATTTTAAATATGGAGCAACATTGAGAGTGGGTTCCCTTTGGAGACGTGCCCTCCCACCACGCTTTATTAGGCACCTGCTTCACATTCATCAGTTTCAGCATAACAGTGTTTAGCTTGGGTTATTTGGAGATGTTCCCCCCCACCCCAAGCTATGTAGGCACCTTCTACTTCATCAACAATCAACATCATGGTTATGGGTCAACTGCACAAAATCCTTCTCATCGAAGTCCATTTGCTAGGCTGCACACTGTTAGTATCACAGTTGGTCACAATCATTACAGGGTATCTATATCCTTGAATCTTCGTTTGTCATGGTTCTGGGCCATCCATAAACCCACACTTCATCGAAGTCCATTTGCTAGGCCGCACACTGTCAGTATCACAGTTGGTCACAAGCATTACAGAGTATCTCTATCCTTGGATATTCATTCATCACGGCTATGGGTTAACCACACAAAACCCTTCTCTTTAGTGGATCTTCATATTCAACAAGGGCTTCTCAAGAGGGAACTTCACGCAATGGAGACCATTTCTTCTTAAGGAAGGAGGAATGATCTGAATGAAAAGTGGCCTACACCCATGGTATTCATCCACCCATGGTATTTATCTGCCCATGGTATTGCAAGTGACATCTATCCATGATATTCATTCACCCATGGTATGTATTCACCCATGGTATTCATCCACACATGGAATTTACCCATAGTATTGTAAGTGGTATATAACCATGGTATTTATCCATGGTATCTACCCATGGTATTGTAACTCAGAAAAAGGCTATAAATAACAAGCCTCGCTTTGTAAAAGAACATATTGTCCACCAAAATGTAGCTTCTACAGTTATTCTCTGTTTAAAAAATAATAAGAATAATAATTAATTAATTAATTAAATTTAATTAATTAATTAATTAAAAAAATTGTGGTTTTATTCACTATGTGTTCTCTCTTTTTTTTCCTGGCATTCTATTTTTGCAGATCTTGCTAGATCCATTTCAATTTTTTAGATCTTGGGGGCCTCTCCCCAAGATCTAGATCACAAGTTGGGTTGCGCCCAACATTTCCCACCATTACCAAGGTTGAAGGAAGTTTACCAAGAGGATAGTGGAGCAAGTCAATCACCAAAGCAAATTTGTTATGTAGTTCCAAGAAGACCATGACAGTCTAGTCAACCT
Source organism: Pinus albicaulis (assembly GCA_034641835.2). Classification (NCBI taxonomy): domain Eukaryota; kingdom Viridiplantae; phylum Streptophyta; class Pinopsida; order Pinales; family Pinaceae; genus Pinus; species Pinus albicaulis. Next base: position 728,476,021 of record CM076570.1, on the reverse strand, counting down.
GGTATGATGCAAGAACTTGATTCATAATTCTAAGGTTATGCACAATCATATCAAAGTAATTGGAATGCACCATTTTCTTGGAAACCTTAGCCATCCTAGCCCCAAAATTGATCTTGGTAACAAGGTTTGCAAGGACCTTATGGGATAAATCCATAATATCATCAATCTCTTCCTCAATATCCTCCATACCCAACTGCATGTTATCCACATTTGTCATATCCATAGCCTTAACCACATCCATCTCAAATATCCACTCCCACTCAACTACATGTACAACCATTTCCAAAACAAAACAATAAAGTAACTCAACCCACTTACAATGTTGAGGTGCAACACTTCTAAACAATCCTCTTGATCTAAATGATATTCATGTTAGATCAAGAAGAGTATTTCAAAAAATATATTCTCTTGATGTCATTGAAGAACAACATTCAAAAGAAGAATATCCAGAAGAATCATGTACTATATTTGATGGAGAGTAGCCATTGGAGCCTGAGATTGAAGAATTTCTATTATGCTTATCATCATATCATTTATGTGTTGAAGGGTCATAATTAGAAAATATTATAAGATTTTAATGACATGAAACAAGAAGGAATACAAAATGATCCAGATGAGCAAGTGAACCAAGGGAATCACAACTATATTGAACTTTGGTTCCTCACAATCATGAATAAGGCACACCACTCTCTTCAACAATCTTTGGAATCATTAGAGTCAAAGAAGTTGGTATTTCATATTCAGGTACATGTCAAATAATATATTTAAAACCTATACATTTGTTTATATGTCATCTTGTTATGCACATGGCTCCATTGGTAGTTTTCATATACTTGAAAGAGATTTTCTTCTTTTTTTTCGAGTAGGACAGAGGAATATAAAAACAAAATGGAAATAAATAAATAAATAAAATCCCAGGTGAAAACCTCCTTTGAGGTGCCTAGAAATAGCTCATTGATTGAAAACCTCTATGAGGTGGTCATTGGTTTTGAAAAAAATAAAAAATAAAAAATGAAAAGAATAAAAAAAGGAAATAAGATCCTAGGTGAAAACCTCCTCTGAGGAGCCTAGGTAGACTTGTCGGTAGAAAACATCATTGAGGTAGCTAGTAGACCAAGAAAAAAAGAAAAAAATGAAAAATTAAAGGGATAAATAAGTATTTTCTCTAGGTATATCTCTTTTATGAATGTGGGTGCTCTCCAACTTCTACAAGCAACAAGAACAAGTTAGCACCATAAGAAAAAGTTGATCAAAAATATAGTTAAGGGAAGTCAAACTTATGCTTTCACCTCCTTTTCCTAGATGCTCCAACAAGACCAAGTCCATTTCAATCCATCACCCTCATCCATTTACAACATCCACCCATCATTCCCGAGCATTTCCCATTCATTTTCCTCACTTTCCTAAAGTGCTATAGGAAATTTATGTGTTGCTACAAGATTGCCAAAAAACACAGGGCAGAAATTTTTTTGACGATATCTAAAAAATGGTGCATATTTTTGCTTAACTATTTCATGGGGACATGCATAAGGATGATGGTAAAATTCTTAAAATTTTCAAAAAACTCCAGTGCATACTTTTTGACAAATTGGCCACCATCACCTATAACCATTTTCCATTTTTATCAAAATTCGTGCATCTGTTGGACATGATATTTTATGGGGAGATGCATGAGCATGATGAAAATATGCTCAAAATATTTCTGGTGAATCCAATCTACTATTTGATAGATATGTATTAAACAAGTCTGCTACAGGATTGTCCTGTAGTGCTACAGGATTGTCCTGTAGTGCTATAGGATTGTCACATAATTGCTACAAGATTATGATCGACATAAAGAGAGGGGTAAGATCTTATGTTTTCATTAGGGGAATTAAAAAAAAAAATCTACCACACCTTCACCATCCATCCTCCACACCTTCACTACCACCAAATTTTCTAGTCCCTATCCATGAGTTCATCATGAATTATTAAATTTTTCGAACGCATTGCATGAATATTATTATAGCCTTGGAGGGGCATGTGTGACTGCTACAAGAAAGAATTCAATCTTGTATCAGCATGCACAAACCCTACAGAACCACAGTTGGAGACACTTGACAACACCATAATGAAGACTTAACCATCCTAAAGCATTGAAGGTGGTAAGCCTTGGTATTACACCAAGAAATTTGCAACTCCCAGTGGCTACTTTACTTTACTTTATCAACTCAGGGTTCGTACAAACTTGGACATGACAGTGTTATATAAACATTAGATGCATTCTACTCATTTCATCCTCTTCTGAGTCCTATGAAAGGGTGTTATCTCTACGGTTTCTAAGTGAAGTTTGTCACACTTCTGATTTACACCTATAACTACAAGTGACTTAAAACCATTCTATTAACCATCAAATAACTATTCTGAATCAAGAAAAAACATCTAGCTATTCTGCAAGGAAAGAATGTTGCAATTTAAACTATGGCAAGAAATAGAAGCAAAATAAGTATCTTCATGAAGTAAATGGTTGAATAGAAATTGCAGAAAGAACGCTAATCTACTCACACATTGCTGGGTCAAATGGCTAAACACACTCTGTCTCCTTCATGCTTTAACTATCATGCTTTTACTCATGCATCTAATCATGACCTAATTATGCTTGTAAATGAATTATTTTGCAGCAAGGAGGAGAAGGCACTAAGGTGGCTTAGGAAGGTTTTAAACTCATGGATGCAAGGTTGAAGGTGTCTTGATGGTTTTTTTAGGTATAGATGAGGTTGATGATGGTTTCTGGGCTTAAGGAGAGGCCCACTGGTGCTGCTACTGGTTCTGTTACATGTTTCCTCCAGTGCTACAGGAAAGTCCTGAATTTCTTGTAGAATTTTTAATACAATTATGTATTGCCTGGATTCTCTTGATCTAACAATTATATGCAAATGTTAAATACATAATCCTTCTACTAAAATATTTTCGAAAATTTAATCGCCAATTGCAAACACATGAAGAAAGATCAATCACACATAACACAGATGTTTTTATCGGGAAATCATAAAGCTAAAAACCCCACTATCATATATTATGTATATATCATGGATCATGAAACAATCTCATACAAAAATCTAATCCAAGAGCTCTCAGTACAATATACAATCGCCTCACACTTTCATACAAAAATTGGCAAAGAAATGTGCCAATTTACTACCTCCACTACGCAATCCCTGCTAATCAAGAATCCTCTGAATGATTACTTCTAGCCTACCTTGATCACACATCATAAGCATCTCCAATGTGTGTGTGGATGCATTGAATGCACCACTATAGTCACAACTGATAGTAAACCAGGCCCTTTCACCTATCTCTCAACTGGGTCTCCACTGGATCTGACATGCATGTAGTTTTTTTTTGTAAATTAGGAGGGACCATTCTATTAAAAATTTAATATTAAAAAGGTGTTACAATCATGAGAAGCAGTAGAAAACCAGAGGAGCCGTAAGGAAATAGCTAACCCACACAAGCCACGATGCTACCGCGCAGCAAAAAAGAAGAACAACAAAGAAATGGGCAAAACAGAAGAAGAGCTCTATCCAGAGAGAAAATAATCTGAAGATCGATGTTTCTTCCCTTTCTTTTTGGTGACTTTAACCCAGCCGTCCGGGGGCAGGTGGATTGAAACCACCTGAAGAGCGTTGCCGGTCAGAGGAGAAGAATCCTTGTCTGAATCAGAGGCATTGGATTCATGCGAGCGCTTCTGAGAAGTCGAGGAAACCGGGTGCCCCTCAGGGCCTTTCGAGAAAGGCGGATGTTGCTGATCTTCCATCTCCTCCTCCGAGTCCTCCTCGTCATCATCAGAGCTAGAGGGCTCATGCACCTCCAGGGGAGGTGGGTCAAAGGGTTTCCAGCTCTTACCTTTCGAATTGCGAGTTTGATTTTTCTTTTGAGCTTGAAAAAGTGCACAAGAGTTCTGCAAATGTCTTGTTTGATGACAGTGCCTGCATCAGAACGTAGTGTTTTCATAGTCTAAAGTCTGAGACCAAGAAAATTCCCCGACTTTGAGAATGATTTGGTCAGGTAAGCCTTTATTGATGTCAATCTCTGCGCATATTCTGCCATAGGTATATAGACCCTTAAGGCCTCTCGAGGGATCAGTAGCCAGGAAGCGACCTAGCGTGTTTCCAATGGCTTCAAAGACCACACAGAGGCACATGTGAGCGGGCAAGTTGGGAAGCCTTACCGAGATTGGAAGCTTGGTGATGACAGCTATGGCCGGATCAAAGTCTGGAAACCAGGGGGTGAGAAAAAGCCCCGCTGATCCCCAAAACCAGGGACCTTCTGTTAGGGCCTTCTGATAATCCTTGCTGTCAGAAAAACAACAATGAAGAAGCCCTTAGAGCAAAAAAAAAAAAAAACTCTACACTGTGTGGTCCAGGAAGAATGCAACCATTTGTATAAATCTTCAGTGCGGGGCTAAAGCCCATTGAACCTGCAAATGAGACCATATTCTGAAATGAATCGCAGGTTCTCTTCGATAGTCGAGTTGGAGATGACCACAGATGGCACTTTTTCCATCTTGTCAACCACAAACGGCTTGGGAGCCTCCGGGGGAGGAGCCGAATGCTTGGAAGTATGGGCGTTCAATGCTTCTTTGTAGGAGAAGCCCTTGGGAGTAGAGGTTTGACCTGCTGTGCCTCCCCTCAGCCGGAGGGAAATAATAACTGAAGCATCCTTGAATATATTATAAAAAGAAAGAGGGTGACTGAAATCCAGCTGTTTACTTGCATGTATGAGACACATAGCTGAGGAAGGGATCCCGAGCTTGAGTTCCAGGGCTTGTGCAAGATGACACACCAGGTACTCTGAATGGACCCATAAGAGCAGGGTTTTACCAGAGAGAAGAACTGTCTGAATTTGGAAAGCTTGTGATGAAGGTGGAAAAAGTTCAGAACCAAGGGGAAGATCGAGAGCAGGGGGCTTGCCTCGCTGCACCGTGAGCTTCCTCTCAGTGAAAGAAGAAAGTGGCCAGCAGTCACCCGGTAAAGGGGATGTTGGGGAGAAGAACAGAGTACGCGACAGAGATTCGAGCATGGACCAAGACCACGAGAGACTCCCAAAATCGTTCACGCAGATGAAGATTCGCGAAATGGATAGGAGACTATCCCCATTCCACCCAAAGTTGACTGTTGTCGCGGGCCTTTGCCCCTCGTGTAGTCGGCAATTAGTGGCGGGAGCTGTGGCCATGAGGGCCGAGAACGGATAAGGAGGCAGCGGCAGCTGGTTTGTAATGGTGATTCGGCCATCCTCACATCTCCCATCTGCATCTTACTGAGGAAGGCTGGAGTCGGAAATGCCGAGCCCCACAGAGGTCGCCCAGGAAGATCAACCACCTGCGAATGCCAAAAAACCAGATGACCCGTCGGCGCAAACCCTAAGCTCCATCGCGCACCTTCAAGCCCAACTTCTTAACAATTGACTCTAAGATAAAATTCAACATGCATGTAGTTAACAGTAGTAAATATTCAGTTTCATGTGACATCACTCCATGTGAATTAATTTAATATTTAATTCACTAATCTCTCACTAGTGCATCTTTAGTTACAACTAGCACAATTGAGTTTAAATCACTTAACTCAGTTAAGCTACTTTACAACTCACATAACTACACATCCAACTCTGTTACAACTTTGAATCACTCAGTTACAACTAAGTCCACTTGCATGTCCCACCAACCAACCTTAGAACTCGAAATTCCTTCAATCAACTGGTTTGCCACATCAGTTAACTGAAATCAAGTGCTTCAAGAGAATATATTATTATTTTTTGTCTTATTATTATTAAGAGATAACAATAATCGACATGCATTCTATTTTTAGACATGCGATCTATAAATAGACTTCGCCCATGCATCTAAAAATAGAAACTCATCTATAAATAGAATTTGTTCAACCATCTATAAATAGACTCCCACTATAAATAGAATTTTCTCAACATTCTAAAAATAGACATACACCTAAAAATAGCTTGTGTGGGCCCCACCTAGTGTAGGTGCTTAATTTTCACTAGGATCAAGGATGTTGTTTCCGGATGCCAAATTCACTATTTCTTGTTGGAAACTTCAACACTCCCTCTCAAAAACAAAGGAATGTCTTTGCATGCGACTTGAAACTCCATGCATTTGCCCCTGCAACCTTTGCATGTGCCATGAAACTCCATGCATGTGCCCTGCAACTCTTGTATGCAACACTTCTCTAGTGTTTCTCGCACATGCAACACTTGCATGCAGCACTTCTGAAACTGAAAGGCCTCTAAACAAATGAATCAACATAATGCATCTGTCATGAAATTTTTCTGACTTATGCTAGTACCAACTACACATGTCTTCAGGAACCACTGTGCTATTGACCTATGCATCCATACACTCTACACTTGTTGTCAACTCTGATCCGTGCTCTAGTATCCGACAATGTCACTTTGATTTCATGTCCTCACAACATCTGACTACATCAATCCAACTAATCTTGCTACTGTTGTACTGTGGGCTCCTCGTAGCTAGGTTCAATGCATGAGATCCAAACCATCTCCATGAATCCTGCCTAGAAATTTCTTCTAATGAAATACTCATGCATGTTGCCCCACCTCTCACCTAGTGGTATAGCCGCATGCACTCCCTCTACCCATCTGGCACGAAATTTCTCTGCATAGTGGTTTCTCCCACTCCATGATCCACATCTTATGGCTGATCCACATCCTGAGGTTCACTCTTATCTGCATGCAAATCATGCTCCCTCTCAAGCGTCAATTTCATGGATTTCTCACACTTCCCAACAGTAGAAAGCAAAGTAGAAATCCCATCTACATCAAGTCTATATAGATTCTTAATCTGAATCCCAACCTTCTTGGCTTTCCTTGTTGCTTTGTGTAGCAGGAAATTTTTTCCTTCACTAAATACAACATCATAGCCTCTATCCTCTAACATTGTGACTGATACTAAATTTTTCTTCAAACCCGAAACATGCATAACATCTCTTAAATGAAAGAGTTTACCTGATGCCCTATGAAAGGTAATGGTACCAATTACAGTCGTAATGTATCACCCATCATCACCCAAATCAATATGCATATAGAGATCTTTCTCCTCTAAGTTACTGAAAAGTCTCTTATCTCCCGTCATGTGAAAGGAAGCACCACTATACAAGTACCACCCGATCCCAATGCACTTGACACCATGCATGTGATCAACTAGAAGCAAAGCTCAAATTGTGAGGCAACAAGTACACTAAATGTAGGGCTCCAACTTTGTACCCATCTTGTTTGTCTTGTTATGTGGACTTTTTGTGGCAATATTACCCCATGCTGCATGCGCAAACACTTACCTTTCGGGACATGTTGTGCTCCTTTCCATCTTCACTGGCCTCAGATTTAGAATGGAATTTCTTCCCCTTCCCCTTCTTCGCCTTGGAAAACAAAGCACAATCCTCTTCATCATCAATCTTTGATGAATAGCCATCTCTGGTGTTCTTCCTAAACTCTTCCTACACTAGATCCGACCACAGTCATTCCCAATCTAGTAGTTTTTCCTGTTTGTTGACAGAGTCTTCATAAATTTTCCAACTCTTAGGAAGTACCAAGAGAGCCAAGCTCACCAAATCATCATTAGCAACACTTACTCCTACACTCCCAAGCTCATCCCTGCATTGAACAAAAAATTTTATGTATACCGGAATAGTGTCGTTCTTTTCCATCTTGATCTTTTTGAGTTTATCCTTCAGCACCAATTTCCTACGGTCGCTACTGCTTTGGAAAAGTTTCGTCAAAGCCTTCCACATAGCATATGGAGTGGCTTTCCCATGAAGGCTTGAGAAAATGTGGCCTCATACACCTTCCAACAAAATCCTCCTCACCCTTGCTACTTTCTTTTTCCATGCATCAAGTAATGCAGCATCCGTCGAAGTGGGCTTAGGAACATCATTGTCGATGAATTCCTTCAAGCCATTATCTTCAAGCACCGCCTCCATCCTGTCCTTCCATGCAATGTAGTTTGAGCTGCCATCAAGTGCATACTCTAGTATCAAACCATTGAAATCCATTTTGATGTTTACTCAACTGTCGCACCAAGAAATTCTTGGAGCAAATTCGAATTGTTTCCACCAACAAACTCAGCTACTGCTTCAATATTGCAATCTTATTTGCTCTGATACCATGTAGAAATTTTAATACCATTATGTATTGCATGGATTCTCCTGATCTAACAATTATATGCCACTGTTAAATACAAAATCCTTCTACTAAAATATTTGCAAAAATCTAATCGCCAATTGCAAACACATGAAGAAAGATCAATCACACATAACACAGATGTTTTTACCGGGAAATCATAAATCTAAAAACCCCACTATCATATATTATGCATATATCATGGATCATGAAATAATCTCATATAAAACTCTAATCCAAGAGCTCTCAGTACAATATACAATCGTCTCACACTGTCATACAAAAATTGGCAAACACATGAGCCAATTTACTGCCTCCTGATAGCCTACCTCCACTGCACAATCCCTATTGATCATGAAGCCTTTGAATGATTGATTATAGCCTTCCTTGACTGCACAATCCTCATTGGCAACTCCAATGTGTGTGTGATGCAATAAATGCATCACTATAGTCACAACAGATAGTCTATCTTGCCCCTTCACCTATCTCTCAACTGGGTCTCCACTGGATCTGACATGCATGTATTTAAAAATATTAAATCTTCAATTGCATGTGAGATCACTCCATGTGAATTAATTTAATATTTATTTCACTGATCTCTCACTAGTGTATCTTTAGTTACAACTGGCACAGCTGAGTTTAACTCACTTATCTGAGTTAAAATACTTTACAACTCACATAACTACACATCCAAATCTATTACAACTTTGAATCACTCAATTACAACTCAAGCCCACTTGCATGTCCCACCAACCAACCTTTGAACTTGAAATTCCTTCAGCTAACTATTTTTCCACATCAGTTAACTGAAATTAAGTGGTTCAAGAGAATAGATTAATATTTATTGTCCAATTATTATTAAGAGATAATAATAACCAAAATGCATTCTATTTTTAGACATGTGATCTATAAATAGACTTCAGCCATGCATCTAAAAATAGAAACTCCCACTATAAATAGAATTTGCTCACCATTCTAAAAATAGACTCCCACTATAAATAGAATTTTCTCACCATTCTAAAAATAGACTCCCACTATAAATAGAATTTTCTCACCATTCTAAAAATAGACATACACCTAAAATAGCCAGTGTGGGCCCCACCTAGTGTAGGTGCTTAATTTTCACTAGGATCAAGGATGTTGTTTCTGGATGCCAATTTCATTGTTTCTTATTGCAACCTTCAACATCACTACAGGAAACATTCTGAGGGAAATTCGAGGCCAAAAATTATGGAGAAAAGTGTAGGGGAAGTGGAGTGAAGGCGTATTTGGATGAATGGAAGGTTTCCAACCCCTTTACCAAGCTCAGGACTCCTTCATAGGCCCATCTTTCACTTCTAGGGTTGCTCATTGTGTGAAGATAAAAATCTCAAAAATAGGGTTGAAGGTGATTTGATGAGAAGAAGGTTGTTTGATGAGTGAGAAATGGAGCTAAGGGTGTTGGTGAAGTCCTCCTTTGTTGTGCTATTTGAACCTACAAGCAAACTACATGTTCATTCAACAAACATTGGCAAATCCATGATGAAGAAAATGGAAAAGATGAGTTGAATTTGGAAAGATACTTAAGCATTCAAACAGAGATATAACTTGGTATTTTAGACATGTTCATGGCACTACAGAAATGTAACTATTTTTTCCAAGAAATCATAAACCAAAGACAAAATTTGGTTTGTGGTGAAGATCTGCCCTCCTCAAGCTCCAATAAAATAGATGAGGGAGGGAGGCTTGACACAAAAAAATCTGAGTTTATCAGCTATTGTACCAACATTTATGCAATCTTAACTACAACAAAATACAAATGGAAACAAACTAAAAACAATGAATTGAAATGTAAGCAAACTAGCTAAAAATCATAAAGAAAACTAGCTACAATGACATAAAAATAAGCATGAATACACAAGAGAGACTAAGGCCAATGGATTGGACCCTAACCCACAAGCCTAGCCCTCTGAAACTAAATTAGTGAAGGACAATCTGAATACGCATTTTGTTGCAAAAAGTAGTCTCATTACATAATCATAAAAGTCTCAAAAACCTATTACAAGAGCTAAGAGTCTATTAGCTTCCTTCAAAGTTTGAATCTTAATGAGCTCTTGCTTAGCCCTATTTAACCTAGATGGTAGCTACCAACATCTCCCTAAAAAGTAGGTGATGTGTCCTCTTTGATTGCAAGAGAAGTGGAGCTTTGGTGCACTTGATCTCCCACTTGCTTGGCTGCCTTTGATTTCAAGTTTTTGGAGGGAACTCTAGTCCGAATTTTTGAAATGACTTGAGAGGTGTAGAATAAGTGGGATCTTTTTTTGGCGCAAGTGAAATTCCACTATTATTTTTATTTGTATAAAAAATAACCCTGCAACAGTGCACCGCTTTCTATTAAGCATGGGAGCCTTCAGTTCAATTAACGACACTTATGCATATAATATAAGAACTGCACCACTATTTTTAAATTAAAAACCCCACAACGGTGCACCATATTGTTTATGCCCCTGGGTGTCTTTATACGGGTTTAGCACCGGGGCATCGTGAGAGTATATCACTGGTGATGGCAATATAGGTCTATGAATCCCAAATGGTAACCTAAAAGTAATAGGTTACATCACAAGTCTCGAGATAGAGACTCCTACCCTTCAATATCTCCATATATTTGGTAAATATTGCCTTTAAAATCAGTTCATCCCTTATACCTCTTTAAAAACTCTCACATATTTAAAAAATCAGATCACCTCCTATGTTGTGAATCTACAGAGAGAGGCTGGAAATTTCTTAAACAATTAACTTGTTGACTCCTCATAGATGGATTTATCGATATCAAAATTCTCTTGGGCTCAGCCGCAATACCTGAAGAACGAAGACTTGAAGGAAGAAAATTACTTAGTGAACGATATTGTTCACCAGTCTCAGCTAAAACAGTTGGCCTGCTTGAAAGAACTTCTCTCCTGGATGTACTTCCAATTCGCATAATGGAACTTCCACACTCATTTTCTAGTCCCACTCTCTTGGATGTTGAAGGGCCATCTTGTCCAGAGCTATTATACTTAGATTGTCTTCTGTATCGATTCAAAGATATACCATTGACTCCACTAGATATCTGATTGAACCCTTCGATTTCTCGAGAGGTTCCTCCACTCCTTTCCAAGTGTTGACTATGTCATCGGTGAAATGAATAAAAGATCCGTCGAATAACAACTTAGCTTCTCATAGATGTCCTTGCAGATTATGTGCAACGCGGTAGCTGGAGTGACTATAGAAAGTTAATTAAAATAAATATTCCTTAGATCGATGGCCTCAAATAACAATCTAAATGCCAGATGGCTTTGGTGGTTAGTGATGGCGTTTGACATAGACAAAAGAAATCTTTCTTCCATTGTCGAGACTTTGATGGGGATTGATGACAAACAAAAAGAGAACAATGATCAACTGAGTTGATGCTAGCAATGGAACCAAGGGCAGATCGGTTCTTAATTAATGTGAAAGTGCAGAAGTGTCCTCAGACACACAACTTTATTGATCAAGCAAAAAGATTACATAGCAAATTACAGGAGTTTACACACGTAAACTCACACTCTCACATCCTCTCATTACACATTATAATGAAAATAGGAAACTAACATATTTATAAGATCTATGTTCTAACTTAATCTAGTTATAGATCACTTGGAAAATAAACAAGTGTACATTTACAATAAATGAGCTTCTAACCACTCTACTAACTTCACTCCTAACTTAGAGCCTAGGAAACGACTCTTTTCTAGAGTCCTAATTTTTAATAACAAATTTATAATTCTAAATATCTGAAAGATTTATTAAATATTCTAGAATAATAATTATTAATTTAATACCTTAAATTAATAATTATTTTATTCAAACACTATAACCTATGATAAAATTTATTTTGGATCATCTAACATTCCCCCCTATGATCCAAAGATACATTACAACAGATACCAAGTTCATCCCTGAACTTATTAAACTTTATTCTGCCAAGAGGTTTTGTGAAGATGTCGAAGGTCTGATCTTCTGAAGGGCAAAACACTGGCTTGATGACGTCCTTTGCAATGAGATATCTGATATGATGATACTTGGTGTCCACATGCTTTGTCTTTGAATGAAAAACTGGATTCTTGGAAAGCTTTATTGCTGATTGATTTTTGATGAATAATGAAGTAGCTTCTGCTGGAGGAATCCCCAAGTCCTGTAAAACTCGACGTAACCAAACAATATCACATGCTTCTTCCCATGCTGAAATGTACTATGCTTCTGCTGAAGAAGTGGCCACTGTAGTTTGCTTCTTGCAACTCCAGGAAACTGCAGCTGACCCCATGTTCATTAAGTAACTTGAGGTTGATGCCCTGTCATTAATACTGCCAGCAAAGTCGGCATTTGAAAATCCACCAAGTACAAAATTTTTAGTCTTTTTGTAAAGAGGACCAAAATCTTTTGTTCCTTGGATATATCGAAGAACTCCTTTGGCTGCATTCCATTGGTTGTCTATTGGTTCCTACATAAAACGTGAAAGAATACTGACTACATAAGATAGATCAGGACGAGTGGTTGTCAAATATATCAATCTGCCAATCAATTGTCTGTAAGTAGTGCTGACCACCTTTCCCCCCCTTCAAATTTTGAAAGTTTTAAGTTTTTTTCCATAGGGGTAAGGACAGGCTTACAATCCTGCATTCCAAATCGCTAAAGAATTTCTGCTGCATATTTACTCTGGGAAATGAAGATCTGATGTGGACGTTGGAATACTTCAACTCCAAGATAGTAGTGAAGTAATCCCAAATTTGTCATCTTAAAACCTGCATGTAACTCCTTTTTCACCTGTTCAATGTGATCATCATTGTTGCCTGTAATGATCAAATCATCAACATACATAATGAGAATGACCAGATATTTTCCCTGTTGGCGCACATACAAAGTATCATCAGATTCACTGCGATGAAAACCAACTTTGCGAAGTTATTCATCCATTTTGGCATACCAAGCGCGGGGAGCTTGTTTTAATCCATATAAAGCCTTGATTAATTTGCAGACTTTATGTTCTTACCCTTTAACTTCAAACCCTGGTGGTTGTGTCATATATACATCTTCCTGTAAGTCCATGTTGAGAAAAGTGATTTTGACATCCATTTGATGAAGTTTCCACCCTTTCTGAGCTGCTAAGGCAAGTCTGAGGCGGATGGTGTTCCATTTAGCTGTGGGAGAAAAGGTCTCCTCATAATCGATCCCTTCCTGCTGCGTAAAACCTTTAGCAACAAGGCATGCTTTATACTTGTCAATATCACCATTTTGCTTGTACTTAATTCGATAAACCCATTTGCATCCACTAGGTTTAACATGCTGAGGACAATCAACAAGTTGCCAAGTGTTGTTGTCTTGAACTGCCTGATATTCATCAACCATTGCTTGTTGCCATGCTTTATGTTTTACTGCCTCCTGAAAAGAAGAAGGTTCAGTAAAATCCTTTGCTATCAAAGCAAAATTGCCTTCATTTCATTTTGATGCCCTTGTTCCTATTTTGTTTTGTTCATTAGGCCTTACATCTTTCAATAGTTGGACTGCCCATTTTGGAAGTTGTTTCTCACTTGTTTGAGGTGCTGAGAAGTCCCCATCATTGTAAAGGGGATTGATGTAAATTGATGTTCGTCGTTTAGGTGGTGAATCTGGAGAATCACTGTCAAAAGAACTGCTGCTGCTTGGAGACGCTGAAGAACTACTAGAAGATCCAGATGATTTTGTTGAAGTAGATGGACTGGATGACTTATCTTCAGAGGAAGGAAAATCCATTTCATACCAATTTGGTGAATTTGGTTGACTTTGCATATTTCCTTTCCTTTTACTGCCCTTAGTTTCTAACTTGTGAAGAAGAATTTCGATTTCTTCAGCACTCTTACTCTCTGTTTCATCAAAAATGACATCCCTGCTCACAATAAATTTTCCATTGGTCAAAAGATGATACCCTTTATTTTCATCTGAATAGACAATCATGGTGCATTTCAAACTTCTTGAATCAAGCTTAGTTTTCTTTTCTTTGGGAACTAAGGCATAACAGATGGATCCAAAAACTCGAAGATGTTTAACTTTAGGTTTGAAACCAAACCAAGCTTCATAAGAGGTGATTCCTTCTAACGAAGCAGTTGGAGATCTGTTTCTTAGATAGACAGCTGTATGGATTGCTTCTGCCCAATATGTTGGACTTAACCCTTTGAAAGTTAACATGGATCTCGCCATGCCTAACAATGTGCGATTCATCCTTTCTACGACTCCATTTTGCTGAGGAGTGTAAACATTTGTAAGATGCCTTCTGATGCCATTTTCACTGCAATAAGTTTTGAATTCATTTGAGTTGAATTCTCCCCCATTATCTGTCCTGAGAGTACCTATCTTTTCTTTGACCTCATTTTCAACAAGTTATCGAAAAATTTTAAATTTCTCAAATGCTTCTGACTTGTTTTTCAAAAAGTAAACCCAAGTCATTCTACTGAAATCATCAATAAAGAGCAAGAAATATTTGCAACCACCTAATGAAGTTTGTAGTGGACCACACACATCACTGTGAACTAGTTGCAGCAGCCTGTTTGCGCGCCATGTACTTGTTGGAAAACTTTCTCGACTCTGTTTGCCATAAATGCAGGCTTCACATTTAGCATTTTCTTTGTTGAAAGTCGGAAGTCCTTTAACCATCCCTTGTTTCTGCAATTGAGAAAGACTATTAAAATTCAAATGTCTATATCTTACATGCCATAATCTTATAGGTGAAATTCTTGTAGTAACTGCCCCTGCAAAATCAGAATGCCTTGGAATAAATGTTCCTTTCATCCTTAACAGGTTTACATCTTCATATCCTGTCATCACTGTTTGGAAGTTCTATTT
Source organism: Pinus albicaulis (assembly GCA_034641835.2). Taxonomy (NCBI): domain Eukaryota; kingdom Viridiplantae; phylum Streptophyta; class Pinopsida; order Pinales; family Pinaceae; genus Pinus; species Pinus albicaulis. The sequence continues at coordinate 728,460,961 of CM076570.1, read as the reverse complement.
AACTGAATTAATCTTAACTAAGCCATATTCCATAATTATTTGATGTCCTGCTTGTCGAATCATGACCAAAGATAACAAATTTTTCTTAAAGGTGGGTACATACCACACATTGGAAATCAATTTTTCTCCAATTTCAGG